>VWZW01005256.1:2526727-2560226 GCA_013397115.1 Edolisoma coerulescens | reverse complement strand
GCCCCCGGGGGCGGGGTCGAGATGTGACTGGCGGTGGCGCTGTCCAACGAGAGACCGAGGGAGGCGGGGCTGCGCTTGACGGACAGGCGGCTGTTTGGAGGCGGGGCCGCTGTGACAGACAGCCGCCGTCGCCAATTGGAGACGGGGGCGGGACTCCAGCCTGAGCCGCCGGCAGCCGGGAGGGGCGGCCCGAGCTCGAGGGGCGTCACCGACGGCAGAGAAGGGGAAGGCGGGGTTAACCTGAGTGACGTTCCTGTTGCCCAATGACAGCGGAGCGCGGCAGGACCAGCGTCCCCGCCGGCCAATAGCAGGCGCGGGGCGGGTGAGGGAGGCGGGCGGTTCCCTGAGGCGGAGCGGGGGGGGAGGGCCCAGCCCCCCCTCAGCTGAGCGCGGGCCCCGCGGACCGGGGGATGCGCCGGGATCTGCGGTAGGTGACGGGGAACGAGGGGGGCTTCGGCCTCGGGGGTCTCCGGCACGGCCGGGGAAGCGGGGCCTGGTGTGACGAGGCCGTGAGGCCGAGGGAGGGGTCGAGTTAGTGAATACAAAGCTGTGTTGAAATAGGGTTCTAAACGGGGCCTACCTCAGTATTTCTTTATAAGTGTTAAATTACTCATACGTTCGGAATAGGCTCTAAAACGGTATTCAATCGAACTGAGGTTCTGTTTAATATGGTTTCAGCATAATATGAATTTCAGGACTTTTTTGGGCGGTGTTCAAGGTTTAAATCTAAATGTATAGGTTTATGTTATCATTACTGCTGAGCTGAGTGTCATGTGTAAGTTGCCCTCCTCTTTGTTTTTTTGTTCTAAACAGGACAGAATTAGCTATCATAATATCCTCGTTATGCAGATCATCCCACCAAGGTCAGTGATGTTCCTTGGATAGTTTCTCATCACTGAATATTTTCACTCCCTAATTACGTAGATCCTATAATAGGAGTCAAGGGCTTTTTTATTTTCAAACTCTGACATCCCTTCAATGTTCTCACTGAAGAGCCAGTTCAGACCTGTAGCACAGCTGCATCCTTTTCCCAGTGTCACCCATCTTGTTGGGATAGCTGGGCTCTAGCAAAGAATCCGCCCATCATCTTTCTTTCTTCATGAGATAATCAAATGCTCCATGTAATCAAACCCTTCATTGTTATGTCAGCTCTATACCCAGCTGCCAGCCTTTAAAATCTGGTAGCTTTCCTTACTTGGACTCTTAAGATCTCAAAAGTACACTTGGATTTTCTTCAGTTTTCATCTAAAAATGCCTCTAAAACTAACTGGAGCCTTGCAGTCCTGCCCAATCTGGCAGTAACATCTGTTAGGTCAGAGAAAGGCAGCATAACTTCTTCCCATGCTGAATTTTCTGCCTGTTTTTTACAGTTGTTACAAAGTGGTTCTTAGGAAACTGAAAGTATTTTCAAGTGAGCAACCTTCAAATTGAGTAGCCTCATGTAATACATCTTCAGTAGCTTTGTGTTTCCTCCAGAGACAGGTGATAGCACCTTCTTTGAGTATCTGATAACCTGATACTTCTAAGAGTGCTGAATTTCTTTTTTCCTTTCAGACCCAAGTTTCCAGTCTGTTTCTTTGGTTTCTGCTTTCTCCAGTTTGCTAATAAGAGAGTCTCCTTCTTGTAGTGTTTGTAGCATTGATTTCTAGAATTGGTTTTGAAAAACATTCTCATGAAAAGAATGTTGAAACTTCATTTCACATCATGACTCTTCACTTTAGCCACAGACTTGCACGTGAGAATATTGGAAGTGTTTTCGAAATACTCAAAATGCTTTAGGCTGGACATAGTAATTGTTCTGTAATCCCCTGCCAGCTGGTTTAGGTTTGTTTCTGTAACAACAGCAAAACAATGCTATCTAAACCTCCTCCGATTTTTTTGTCCCCTTAGCTCTCGAATGCTGCTTCTGACCTTCACCTCTTCCCTAAGGAAGAGAGGGGTGGGGGTCGTGGTTCCCCCCTGTCAGGAACTGGCTTTCACCAGATCCTTTGGGGATCTGAGCAGAACTGAGATTGTGAAAAGCAAAATTACAAAATCCTATTTTAAACTTTTTTTTTCCTCGGTCAGCTCAGGCAACTGGACTGCTTTGGATCACACAAGTGTCAGCCCCAACACAAAGAGGGGATGCACTGACAGGAACTCCAATTTAGATGATTTTAGGCAAAACTGGATCTTTTCCTTACAAGAAATCCTACTGCTATCAGCTAAATCAAATTCATTCAAACTTCAAACACAGATTGAACAAAATAGGAGATCTGTTGAACTGTGTATCAGAAGATGCAGATTTAAACTGTAGGATGATTTTAGTGATGCACAAAATTGTTATCCCCTCACTGTAAGGTAGCAGGTTATCTCACAACCAGTTGAGACAGCTTTTACTTTCCTTCTTCCAGTAGCAAAGCTTAGCTGAGTACAAAATTTGTTCAACTTCCTAATCTGGCACAGAACTATCCCAGTCAAAAAGAAAAAGGTGGCAGTAGATTTCTGCTTGTTGGGTGAGTTTAGCAACCGTGATCAGATGATGTTGTGAGCATTGGTAATAACACAGAGGAAGCAGCAGCAGCTTCTGGGCAGGGGCACAGAGGGGAAGCAGCTCTTGTCCTTCCCTCAGCATGTGGTGCTGAGGATTAAGTGCTTCAGAATACAACATCTCACTTTCAGTAATTCAAATATTTTTGTAATCTGGAACAAATCAAAGTTCATTTTCTTATTTCAGGTGAAAGACTACTAGTGTTCTAAAGGGAATTATTACATTTTTAAACTCAAATTTTAAAAATAATTAAAATATCTATTTCAGCACCATTTCACTGGTAAAATTAGTTACTCATTTTTGTAGCATGAAATCTAGAGGAAGAGCATAGTCCTTCACACTTCTGGTTTTTACACTTGTAGTGAAAGGCTTTTGGCAGATGCAGTGGTAAAAACTTTCCAGTTAGGAATATAAAAACTTAACTTTCATGACTGTAGTGGCAGATGCATTTGTCTTGTTTTTCTTTCGTTATGACTACAGAGAAATTTAAATATCCTACCCAGCCAATAAACCTGTCAGCCAGTGTCTGAACACTTGAGATACCTGCCAGAAAGCAAACATTATCTGTAGCTTTTAGTAGTTTCAAGATTGCTGGCTGACAGAAAGCTGGGCTGTGCTCACTGGCTCAATGTCAGCCTGGGTCACTTCAGCTGCAGCTTTGCAAACTGCAGGATCTCTGCGAGGGTTTTTGTGCTCCTTCGTGCTGGTTCACATTTTGCTGTGGTTATTTTGTTACAGAGAGAGAATTGTTGTGTTTTGTTTCCAAGTGTTAACTATGAGTGCCTCAGTACTGGTGGAGAATGGATCTAAACATATTCTTAGCATTCAGAAATCCCTAAATGAGTCTGGCAGCTTGTTTAGGATTAAAGTACAGTTTGCTTCACAGAACAAATTTAGATTAGGGCAGTTAACACAGCTGACTTAAGGCACTCCAAGGCAATGGTGGACTGGAACAAACACTGTTCAGCTGAGCAGGGTAGTTATGAAAGAAATGCTAGGAAGCAGTATGTGGGTGAGGTTAGGAGTAGGAAAGCAAGAGCAAGGAATTGCTCTCCTTCATGGGATATGCCTAATAGTGGTGTAATGCCATCTTTTGATGCCTTCCCTCCCCCTTTTGTTTTGTTAGGTTGTTGCTGACAGCGAAGGACTTCCTCTCAAAGCTGTTTAAATGAGAATGTCCCTGGCGCAAAGAGTGCTGCTGACATGGCTTTTTACATTACTCTTCCTGATCATGCTGGTGCTAAAGTTGGATGAGAAAGCACCGTGGAACTGGTTCCTCATTTTTATTCCAGTGTGGATATTTGATACAATTCTTCTCGTTATGTTAATTGTAAAAATGGCTGGACGGTGCAAGTCTGGCTTTGACCCTCGCAATGGCTCCCAGAACATGAAGAAGAAAGTCTGGTACCTCATTGCAATGCTGCTGAAATTGGCCTTCTGCCTCGCCCTGTGTGCGAAGCTGCAGCGATTCACCACCATGAGACTGGCCTATGTGTTCATCCCGCTCTGGGCCCTGCTGACTGGGGGCATGGTTGAACTTGGGTATAATATCTTCTATGTACGAAGAGACTAAGCTAGGCCAGGGTTTTCACTGCCAAGATTGACACCAAATTACTAGATTATTGCCATTTTGCCACAAATATGATCTTCAAACTAGAAAGCCAAATGAGTCAAGCTGGAGACTTTAAGCTAAAGCAGGCTGAAGACTGAAAGTAGACTTGTTCCATTTTTTTATTTTAAAACTCACATATGGTCTTGTAAATAAAAGTATTTGTTCAACATAAGCTGTTCTAAAATGATTACTATTATTTCTTACATGGATTAAGATACAGGTTCTTCACGTGCAGGTAGAAGACCTCAAAGAAACCACAAATGTTCTACCCAGAGTATTCAGCACATTGAGTAATCCTAGGAAAGAGGACTAACATTTTCTGCTACTTAATGCTGTAAGTCAAGAAATAACCAGTTAACAGGAATTTCCATAAGGAGCTAAATTTGCTTTAAAAATCAGTAACAACTGCCGGCAGCCAAATAAGAGCAAGAAAAGGAATAAAGTAATACCCCTCTTTTGTTTTTTTTTTTTGGACAGTGAGATTCCATCATCAGTCTAAAAATAAGCACTGTTTTCTAAGCTGCTGAAACAGCCCATAACCAGTATGTTAACCTTAGGGAACACGGCTGGTAGCTGAGCTGTGCCAGCAGTCCTGAGATCCAGAGAAGAGGGAGACAATGGTGATTCCTTTCCAAGTGAGAAATCACCAGTGCTGCAAGAGACTGAAACTACAGGGTGAGTTCAGTACTGCATTTGTACCTGCCCAAAGTGGTACTTGAACAAGACAGTTTTTAACCGAGGACATGAAATTTTTGGGGGTGAAGCCTTGGCTTCATGGAGCACTGGCAAACTCAGATGTGAGTAAATTACCTTTTTCAGGTAACAAGTGAATAGGACTTCAGGAAAGAACTGGACTACGAGTGTATTTTGTGGACTAAAATGCTCTTCCAGGAGATAAAGTAACACCAAATTCAAATGTAGCAGTTATCTGGGACATTATTAACGTGCATCCTCAAAGTACTGATCCATTTACAGTTCCTAGAGACTGAAGAACATGAAGTGAATGAAAAACAGTCTAGGGTAACAGGACATGCCTAGGCCAAAGTGTCTCACTAATAAAATTTTAATTATGTACATTCAACTGTACTTGTCTGTGGAAAAAAATTCTTCCTGAAGTGTTTGGATTTACTCTAACAGTTCAGTCACACAGATGTGGGTAAAAAGACAGGAACTGTATTGTGGGAGACAGCTGAAAGAGCGTTATCTAAGAAAACAACACGTTCCATTCTAAGGCAATGAATCTCCACTCAAAATATCAGGTAACAAATGATCTCTAAAATGAATTTAAGTCATATTTACTTCAGAGTGGTTGACTGCCCTACCTTGCTAAAGGAGAAACCAAGAAAAGACAAAAGAATTCTAAATCATAACTTTTGTTAAAAAAATGCAAAATATTTATAACCCCTTTATTTTTATTGTAACAACACATCAGCTTTTACTAAGCAAACCCACGTAGCCAGCCCCAAGTTATGCACATCAGGTAATTTACGGGGAGTGCCTAGCAGGAACAGTTGTTCTTAGGAAGTGTATCGATGCATTGTGGAGTTCTGAAAAATACTTAGTGGAAGGACCTTGCTGTGTTTTGAGACTTTTTGCCCATTCATGTGAGGTTCCTGTGGAGAACTGACTTCCTTCAGTCTTGAGTGATTTTTCAAGTAAACCTGTGATTAGGATGAGCTGTGGGGAGAGGGGAAGAGTACATTGATCTGAGAACATGCTCTTAGTGCTGCTGGCTACAGGAGCCACGAGAGCAAGCACAGACGTGCACGTGCCACGGCTGCCTGTCTGTGGATGGAGAGAACAGGTTCCATCTGCACGTCCCACTTGGTTCCCTTCTGCAAATCAAGCCAGGGCCACTGAGCCCCTGCCTGGAAGGGAATGCCACTCCATGGCAGGCAATCTAGACCTTGTGAATTTGTTATGGCTGCTTTCAAAATTTATGAAGAAGAGCATCTAAAGCCCTACCTCCAATTCAGGTAAACTTTGATGACCCACTTAACGAGCAGTGATACAAGTGCATAAAAAGCATTTAAGCACCTCAGACAAGACAATTTTATCTGCACACACACACTTACCTGTAACAGGTACAGGACCAAGCATAAAACAATACCCATAGGCCTTCTCCATCCGATGATTCTTGCAGAGTAAAAGTCCAAACCTTGGTGTTCAGAGGATGCCAAAGCACCCCCATGTTGCACAGAAGAAGAGAGCAGCTTTCCTCAGCCAAGCTGATGATGGTAATTGATCATTATAATATAAAACAAAAGATGGAAGAATAAGAACTGGCTTCATTGGAACTTGGTGTATTATTAGCAAGATAGGCCATGAATGGTGACTCTGCCCCCTTAATAAACCCCTTCTCTTCCACAGATGTAACAATTATCTGAATGTTTGGCATCTCTAATTAACTAGAATCACACATGGTCCTTATAAATCTCTTTTTAATTGTTGCCTCTAATTCAATAGATAAAGATCAGCAATTTCAGTCTTGGCTGTGGCTTTGGCTTGCTTGCTTTTTTTTTTTTTTTTAAAGGTTTACAAACCTTGAAATGAATGATTTGGAAAGCTGAAGCAGATGTTTCTTGCTGGTGTCACCCAGAAGTCACACACAGCCAGGTGGAAGTGCTCAACTTTCCAAGTTCCTTGTCCTTACAGGGAAACTTGGACAACAGCATATCTCTTTTGAGTATTTCATATCATACTTAACTGACCTGCACTGTGCTGAGATCTTTGTACACAGTGTTGCTTCTCTGCCATATCAGAACGTCATTCAGAAGGATTTATGACATAAAGTATGCTATAGCCCACTGTGACCTTTCCAGAAACTGCTGCAGGAATTAATTACATCTGTTCATAATTATGCTGTTCTCAAAGGCACTGGTCACAGCTTGGAAGTGGAACCAGTGCTCTTCATACATTTTCCTAAATTTACCAACTAATCTTCACTACCAGGATAAAACGAGTGAAAAGCAGGTTTGCTGAAGGTGGCAGGGAAAAGGAAAGCTCCATGCTGAGATGGTTCACACTGATTTGTGATAAACAGGCACAAGGATGTTGTCTCAGCTCCCTGCGGCAGCTGATGGGGGGCAAAGGAGAGAACTTGGCCTTCAGAAGCTTTGTTTTAAACTGCAATTCAAAAGCTTGCTGAAATGAACTGGAAGTATTTCTCTGTACTGACTATATATATTGGACATGGAGAGATATATTCCACATAATTTCTTCCCATCATTTATAGAAGTTTGAACACTTCAGCATGCATTGCAGGTGAGTATCTGCTTTTGTCTGATTACAGAAAATACTCAATGCATGTGTGAAAGGTCACAAAACTAAAATTTTCAATTGCCAATTCATACTGCTTTTCTTGATTTGTCACCATTTTAGAACAGTGTCCAGTTTTGTGTTCCTTTCATACTTGAAAAATGCAGTTATATGACATGTACAGCCCCACATACAACAAAGTTTAACCTGAATGCTCTAAGAACACGTGCAGACACACAAAATGCACTACCAGGCACTGAGAGCAGTATCAAAGACTGAACTAGCACAGGACAGAGGTACACAACCATGTGAGACATGTATTATCAGTATTACTTTCTGACATATCTGCATTATAGTACAGAAGCAAAATGTTTGCCTAACCTCATGAAAATTTTCACATTTCCACAGTTTAAAAGTTGGGTGACACAAAGTGGAATTGAAAGTGAAAATTATGAGACTCCCAGAAACTCTGAATTTTAACATGAGGTGTTCCCTATTTTAACATCAATATTATTTTGGGAATAAATAACATGGCTTTTCAGTAACAAAGCTCCTGAATAACTGCATCCTGTAAGTTGTTTGAATTTACTAGCATAGAAAACATAGCACTATTATGTAGCACATCACACTTTTTAATTAGGATTGCAGTAAAAACAACTATGCTGATTTGGGAAAACAATGTTTGCACGTTTTCACTATACCTTTCCTTTTTTTTACGGTTTTGATGGAGTTCATCTCCCATATGAGCCTTGTAGACCTGAATGGGCCTGGGTATCAACTTGCTGCTGAAAAGCATCAGGCTTTGAGAACTAAGGCAACTTAAGGAATCTCTGCAGCTGGACCCCTAGAGTACTGTTCAATACAAATTCCGCATTTTTCTCCTTGGACTTCTGCTGAAGCAGGATAAAGAATAGGAAAATCTGCAAGTCAGTGACGCCTTTCCCTTTGATCTGCCTTTCCTAACAAAACCAACATCCCAAGCAGAGAAATATAAGAAATGTCTCCCTACAGTGCAGAACAACAGCATAAGAGCAAGAAACAGGGAAGCAATGAGAATGTGAGCTTAGTTCATCTGCGTTAATTTTTATCTCAGTGTTCCTTCTGAAGTTCCTAAAGAAATCACTGCTAAAAGATGGTTTTTAGTCTAAAAATTTCATTTCTGTGATTAACTAAAACTCTCCGTTGCTTCAGTTCACATTGGCAAGTACCTGAGTGTTATTACTGCATGCTTAGGATAAAGATTTAGCAGTCTTGACTTACATTACATAGTCTCCCACACACAGGTCTAATTCTCAAGATTTTCATCTCCAGCCACCAGGAACAGCTTTCTCTGCTAACTGCCCCACTTTGTCTCAACACAACTGGATAAAAAAGCTCCCACAAAAAGCACAGTCCTTAGAACACAGGCCTGAGCTGCACCCAACATGGCACCGTCATTCCAGTGGACGGCAAATAAAATGATAAAACATAGTATCAAAATAGCTATTGAAAAATCAAACTTGATAAAAATAGAAGTTTAAACTGCTGTTTTAATCAATGTTTGTATCAGATAACTGTACACCAAATATTAAAGGACTATTTAGGACTAACGCCCTCATCAGTAGGCTCATCTATCAGCATGACCAGAACAAGAGAAGATCAATGTTTAGCTGGCACTCAAGTACAGCACGGCTTCAAAGCAGAGATAATATCAGCATCAAAGCACAGAGAAAAACAGTGGTTAGAATATAATACACTAAATTTGCAATGTCAGTATCCCTGATGATTCTAACAGAAACAGCAACCTAAATATTGTGAAGTTAATCACTGCTTCTGAACAGAACACAAAATAACTTGCACTTTTAAGAAAAATGAAATGAGTGACTGATGGGAATCGGTTCCCCAAATATTTCCACATATGCTGCAAATTCAGTGGGATCTGCACAAAATATCAGTATCTTCTATACAATTTTAAAGTGCATTTAATCCGTTTAAGAAAGTAATAAAATATCAGCTGAACACAGTGACTCATAATCAAATAAAACATTCTCGACAGTCATTCACAGAAAAGCACAAAGCAGTGAAAATTTGTCCTTTCAATTTCCAGCCTGGATACAGCCAGGGTAAGGTACAGGCCCTGCGCTGCCTAAACACAAGGCTCTCTACGTACCTGACCAATAGAAGAAAATAAATAAAACGACACTTGAGAAGCTTGAAGAGTTCTTTGATCTCTTGACCAGAATCAGTACGGCTTTCAGCCTAGCAGGGTCACGTGGCAGTGTACTATCTCACACCAGTTCATTTTGCCAATGAACAAGGAAAAATCATGGATTTATTTCGGTCAATTCAGCATCTTACTCACATGCAGATATTAGAAAACAGTCATTTTGATAAATGAATACCAGTCTTGTGTTTCTTGGAAGACTTACTCAATTTTCCAAATCTGTAATGTTCAGATCTCTTTCAAAGCATTCTACTATTCCAGATTTCCATTTCCTACATCTTTTCAATTCCAACTTATTTACTGTGCACATGTATATCCACTTAAAAATCAACTTTATTTATCGCCAAGGAATTCTTTCACAGATGAAGAATTAAATCATAACCCTCTAAAATAATACTTTATTTCTAATACTAGATAGAACTAATATTTCAGTTAAAGTAATATTGAAATATTTGCTATAGTAACAAGGAAGGGAAAATCTGCATGCCAGCAGTACCTGCAATGAAAATGTTCTTTCAGAGTCAATTTTCAGGCATTTGGAGGGCTGGGGGTGACACAACACCGAGTAACACTTGTATGTAACACATGAAGTCAGTCGCCAGTGAAATGCAAAAGATCCAGTAATATCAAAAGAAAAAAAAGTAGCTACCCCCTTGAAAGCTCTTGTAGCAACTGTAACAATGTGATTCTTTGCTACGCACAAATATGTACCAGGATCTAGGAAAACATCTAAATTTCTGCACATCATGTCATTAACTGGAACACCACTGCACATGCAGGGATATAGAAACAGCACCGACGGCCTCAGGCAAATCTCTCCAATCTGCACAAGAGCAAGGGCCAAGAGAGATAACTAAAACACTGGAGATTTCAGCCAAAATAACAAAGATTTATATATCACCAAAATCCAGAGAAGGGGGAAAAGCAATAAGCAAAGACTAATTTCAGTACAGCAGAATGCATGAAAGATTTATTGCTGAAGCAAAAGTCTGAAGATGAAGTTGTACGCAGCGGGAATAAAGGTTATAGCACAGGACTGAAGCAAGACCTTTGTCAGACTAATGAACAATTTGGGAGGTGAAATTCTCAGAAAAAGTACTCCCCTCTCAAAGGACTACCTCATTAAAATGAATGTACCACAGGGAGAGGACAACATTCCTTTTAAATCTTTTCTTTAAAAGGCAAGTAAAAAGTAAACAGTAATGCAGCCAGTCAGCCTAGACACCTGTAAATGCAAAGGGAGGTCTGGTAGCCATTGATAATCTCAATATGGTTCAAATTCTGTCTGCAAGGAATTCTGCCGAGAGTGAGAATCTAGTCTGTCTCAAAAAACCAAAAGAACGCATAAAAACTGCAAAAAAATTGCCACTTTTTAAAATCTCTTAAAATTCTGAAAGAGATAAGAAAAAAATGGGGTGAGTATGTGGGCACTTTAGAAGCAAAATCTCAGAACTAAGAGATACCCGAGCAGAATTCAAGACCACATCAGCCAAGACCACTGAGCAGGTCTCCAAAAGGAAACAAAGTTCTACTCATAAGTGTAAAGTTGTATTTACTAATCATTTTCAAAGATTTACTATTTCAGTCTGGACAGGGCCAATGCTGTAGAAAGTTGTCAGCTGTCCCGGGGGATGTCTGTCCACACTTCACTGAAATCTGACAGGTTACAAAAAATTACTTGAACCAGAATGAATGGTGGGCATATAATGGCCAGCACACTGCAAGATTTTTATTCTGAGTCAACTAAATAGTTCGGGGAGTTGGTTTTGTGTGGTTTTTATTTTAAAAAGCAGTATCTGGCAAGGCTGGTTTTGCTAAAGCTGGAGCCCCCATCTATCCCACCTGGAGAGCTGCGTGCTCGGTGCAAACTACAACCTGCAGCTCTGCTCTGCTGCTGTTCTCCCATGGCCAGCACAGAGAACAGCAATGGAAGGCCATGTAACTGTAAATAAATGTTCACAGAGCCAGAGATTACAGGTGGAAGCATTATTTCCACATAAGCCAGAAAACAAAGGGAGCTGAGACCACATTCCTACTATAAGGAAGGCTCAAATTCTTACATGAACAAATTAATTTTTTCAAATCAGAATCTGCTAGAGCAGTAACTTAGCACATCACACATGAATCACGTGCTCATGGCAAAGGGGAAAACAAGATCCCTGAGGCTGAAAAACTGGTAGTAATCTCCTAGCCAGCATTAAAGAAAACAGTAGTAAGACTTAAGGACGTATTAGCCACATCCAAGAGACTCACATTTCTATTGCTTCTCTAATACATAATTATGGCTATGTAGGAGTAATGCTTAGCAATTCAAATATTAATTAATAATTCCTTGACAGACTTATTTTAGATTAAACCAATCAGGGCACTCATCTAATAAACACCTGATTTTAGAGCCACATGTGAGTATGCAGTAACATTTTGAATTTTAACAACTTATAAGCAAAAAAACATTTACAACAGAAGGACCTCAGGTAGTTGAAATGGACATCACCTGAAAATCACATTGTTCTATTGCTACAAATGAAACCAAAGTGACCACTAAGTGCATCAGAGTTTATAACCTGGGTACTTAAGGATGTACAACTTTCAAAAATGTTATACAGAAAAATCCTAAAAAAACCAGAGATACAGAGGGCATCAGAAGTAATAGGCCTTGGATCTGAAGTTTTACATACTTAGCTGAAAGGACAGGCTGCAGGGCAGTTTACTGCTTTGTGCACCTACCCCAAGAGAGATGCGTCATTCAGCTGTGTTTGAACTACACAGGAATACACTACACAGAGAATAAGTAAGTTAAATGACAGAGTTACCAGATCAGATGCTAGCTAGCCTTGAAATCCTCTTCCCTCAGAACACAACTTAAAAGAATCCAAGTGTTCCATAGGTGGGGAAAGAGAACAGTTAATTTGGACACTGCTGTTATTTTCTTAATGAAACACCTCTTGCTTCCAAACTGTGACTCATGAGGAACCTTCCTACTACACACATTGGCAAGCCTCTATTGCCTGGCACTATCAGCACAGGGAGCAATTCAAATCCAGGTATGCCTCTGTGAGTTACAGGTCACTGCCAAAACTGAGGCCTTTTTAGCTTGGTGAGTAACCATTTAAATACTCTTGGTTTTAACTGTAGTCAGATAACCATTTTTTAATTTGAGGGGGTGGTTGCTTTTCTAGCTTGTTTTGTGTGTTTGTTGGTTTTTTGGTTGGGTTTTTTTTAATGTGAAATGGAATTGTCTGAACTGTGCCCTGAGCAGGGCCAAGAGGCAAAGCCCAGGAGGGAGTTTGCTCCCTTGCACCAGCTCATCTTGAGAGATGCAGGCAGGTACCGGTAGCACTCCCGGAGCCCACTGCGTGTCCAACTGCCCTCCACAAGAGGGAGGATGGCTTGTCTCCCTATTCCACATGAATATCTGACAGCAGGAGTTTGGGGAGTGCCTGGAACGAGCATCCATAAGGAATCATGTGAAGGGAGGACTGATTCTGCCTTCTGACTAATCTGCATTTCAAAGATGCCTCAGCTCTACCTCAGTTTGCTACAGCTCCTCACCCACAAGGCGTAAGGGCACCTTATGCATTAGTGCAGGTAGAAACATAACCACTTAAGAGAGGCAGTTGAACTGAATTATTTTTTGCAGACCCAAAAATAAAACCAATCTGTTATTATGAACCTTTATTAAGTGGCTCACATTTCAGTATAAATCACACTAAAAAGATTTTTAAAAAAGATATTTACACTACAGTGCTGACACATTTAAAATGAAAAAATTGGTATAAATAAGCTCTATGGAAAAGCCTGGAATTGTCAAAAAGAATTCTGGCTCATCTTACAAAAAATATATATGTTAAATGTCAGCTCTATTCTAAAACCTACAACTCAAAATTATTTAAAGACTTCTTTATGTTAAACCTGCAGTGTTTACAGTGCATCTGGCCCTAAGTGCTTTGATACTTCACAGTTATGGACAGGCACTGAGGAATGTTACAAAGCTACATAACTATTTTCTGTAACAGATGCGAAGACAAGTCACAAACTTGTCTCACAATTTATGATCTTTACATTATTACATCATTAAGTTTAGAAAGGAACTTAAAACCATATATACAAATTTAGCACAAAAAATCATCCTCTCTTTGTCCATGCAATTTTGGATATGATGAACTATGTTCTCTTGTATCATCTGGATGTACGTGACCTCCAGAGCACAACTTGCCTTGTAAGTCCTTGTTACCAGGTTCAAATTTAGAATCCATTTCCAACTTCAGTGCCGTCAACTCGACGTGATCCAGCCTAGCCTGAACGTTCTGTCCCCCGACGTCATTAGGTGTCACGGTCTTTTCAGCAAGATCAACATTCATGGGTTCTTCTTTTACTCGGAGAGATGCAAGAGGTTCGTGTTTTATCGGCAAAAATTCCTGCTGTGGGTACTTGGTCTGCAGAGCATCTGGAAATTTGGTGTCTTCGGAGGTATCTTTGCTCACGGTACAAATTCTATCAGTCTGCAGTCCAACAACCGAAGACTTGGGGTCTGCAGAGGTCCCTGCTTCAATACTACTTGTGTTTTGAGAGAGTTCTTCCTCTGAATGATAGAGCTTGAGCCGGATGTGCCAAGCCAAACTACACACAGCTGAAACTGTTTTGAACTGGTGCACAACATTCCTCGGTATGAAATAAATGTCATTATCGAATAACTGGATTCTGGCATATCGAATGCCTTCCCTTCGCAGCTGATTAAGTTTTGCATCATCAACCCACTGGACACACTGTAGGGAAAAGGTGGGGGAAAGGTGAAAACTGACTTAGTACTCAGAGGACACTGACCATTAGTTCTTAGCATGCTTACCTGTGAGAGTGGAGGCTCATGCAAGTCTAACTGCATTCGCTGAACTACCTCCAAGAAGTCCTCAGCATGAAAACAAATTACATCTTTGGTTATACGAGGCTGCTCAGACCTACAGATGAGTAAGAAATGCACAGTCAGAGGCTAAAACTAACATGCTACAGAAAATAACAAAAAGTCTGCAAGCAAAGATAGAGCAAATTATTTAACTTAAAAAACTCAACTCTAGCATAACCTACATTTTTAAAGAAAAACATTGACCAACATGGTTAATTCTAAAACACAACCTCATTAAACTGGTTAAACAAATTAACTACAATTTCTTTGTAAGTGGAAGTAAAGGCAGCAATAAAAGGCCAACAAAACACATTATTTTTCATTTCTATTTTTAGCTGACCTCTAGTCTGCCTTAATGCTGGAAGACAGCTGCTCCAGATACACTGGGCTTACTCTGTCAGCACCCCAACATGATGCACCCATCAGGTACCTGAGCACACAGCAGTCTGACTGGGAGCACTATGGCAACAACTGCTCGGCACCTCAGCCTCAAACACCTTGCTCAGAGTTAGGAGTAAAAGCTGAACCTACATTAAGTTGCCACAATGCCAGTAATCAGCCAATACTCGCATCCTCCACAGAATATCCCTTAAAAATACATCCCTATTTATGCTCACTAGAGAGAGCTACACAAGAGCAAAGTCTGAATTAGGCTTTGTCTCCAAATTGTTAGGAGAAACATCTCTAGCTCCAAAGCATCTCTCCCATAGAAATACACAACATTTATACAGTTCCTCTGGAGACATTATCTAGAATCAGCTAACAAAAGGCAAAACCAGCTACAATCCTCATCACTTTCTGATCTCAAGGCCAAACTCTGTTCTTCACTGAAAATACATTAAAAAAAAAAAAAATTCCACGTATTTGCTTTTGAGGGATGTTTGCATTTTAAAAGGATTTTAAAAATTTAAATGTGACGCTACAAAGATTTCATTTATAAAGGATAAAGCTCACACTGGAGTGGTTTTGCAAGGACAGTTTCTCAGCCAGAAAGAACCTGGTTGATGATTTCTTTTCCTCCTCTGGAGTCCCCCGGGGCCCGCAGTGGGCACAGGCTGCAGGTCCGGGCGCTGCCCATCCATGCAGGGACTGAAACCAGGGATCGGGACCACGAGCCACTGCTGTCCTCCTGCCTCTCGCACCTGCAGGGCCGGGCTGCCTCCTGCCACCCCTCCAGTACATCCCTCACCCCACTGCCACCCCTCCAAGTCAGACCTAGGGGCCTGGGGAGCAGCTGATACAGCAGAGCTAATACATTTCAGAAGCTAACAGATGTTCAAGTGCTCTTTTTTAAAAGCAAGATGATCACCTATTTTTATATAAAGTGATATATATGTCCTGTTATTACTGTTCTAGGAAGCTGGCAATGATGTACAGTTCATTCAGGCTTTCTAAACGTAAGAGACATGTTTATTTTATTTAGGTCATGACCTCAATAAAGCAAAAAATAACCAGTCTGGGGCTATTTTCAGGAGAAAAAAAAATCCCAGATCAACTACTGAAAGTATGCTAGGGAGAATTTTCAGACCACATATTTTACTTTCAATTTTACAAAGATTAAAATGTGTCTATATTTTGATCTATATACTCCCGAAGAGGATTTAAACACTGAAAGCAAAAAGCTTCAGAAAGACTTCTAATCAGTGGTGTTAAAAACATTAACTACATTAATCTACCTTTTATAATGCAGGTATTTTTTTTAAATATGAATTTGTGTTTGGAGTCACCAGTATTTGTAAATTAAGTTAAGAATTAAAATTGATTGAAAAGAATATTTCGCACACTGAGAGAACTTCAATCCAAATTAACGTGTTTTCCCAGCAGTGTCTATGGTTTATGCATTATCATTCCTACTCTCAGTCCAAATATATCTGTCCAAGAGAATGGATCACCAACTCTGTGCTGCAATTCTATCACAAAACACAACATTCCTTTTGCAAACAACTGAGAAAAAATACTGTCAGATAATTTTAAATTCTGCATTTGCATATTCTATCTTTAGCACAACTTTGAGGTAATATTTTGCAAAACCTTTAATTTAGAAGGTATTACGTACCCACCCCCAAGCAAAACTGTAGCACAGAAGTTCAGTTAATATCCAAAAAGACATTAAATGAAAACAGAATGTAAGATAACTTCAGAAAAACCCATTTAAGCCTCTACTAGAGAACTGCTAGAACTGGTTTTGGCAGTATTTCTTCCCCTAAACCTCCTTCTTCAAAAGGACTGGATTCTTTTTGCTGTAACTTTTCAAAACGGATTCAAGACTAGAGGTTTTACCATTAATATTTCTGGCCTAATGCATAAACTCTGGCAATATATAACAAATTCCTATGATCATACAGAGAAGCACAACTTCAGTCTCTAGAACACAAGCTTGAAAGCCACTTGCTGAAGCACAGGTTTCATTTTGCCAACAACAATGCTTACGAAGTGCCTTTTGCTGTCCCTGTAAAGACCCACCCAAATTTCTCACGTAAAAATCTTCTAAACTTCCATAATTTAAAATTTCACAGGCATTCCAGAAGTTCTAAAGCTCACTTGGTATCACCTATGAATATGGTATTAAGTAATCAGGATGATCACACCTGCATTTATCAGATTTCAGTGCAATCCTTAAAACATTTTCTAGCAATAGTCAAGAGTTCTTCTGTAAATTGTAAATACTCAAAGCAATAAAAAGAATACCATAAGACAGTAATTTTACAGAAGACCTCAAATCAAGATTGTCACATGTGGGAAAGGAAAAAAAAATTTTTCTTCTTCAAAATATTATGTTTAGTTTCCATTTCTGTCCTCAAGCACCATAACCTGCTTTTTGCCTTTCAACAGTTCTGTTCCTGTCTGTTCTGAAAGACACCATTTATCCCACCTAGCATTAACATTCATCCCTATCAACTAGGAAATAAATCCCACTTTCTTTAAACCTATAGCAACTTATAAAGCTTTTTTTGCACACTCAATCCATTTTTGTGGATTTAGTTGAGGCAGCCCAAGAATTTCTTTATTTTCTCCTCACAGAAAGCATTATTTTTATATACATTATCTCATCACTAGAACATATGCATTTTTACTGCCATAGTGCCTTAATCACCCCAGAATATCTCCAGCTTTTCCAGTTTGTTCAACTACTCAAACAGATTAAAAAAAGAAACAAAACAAAACTGAACAAAAATCAAAACTAGATTTTTCAAAACTTCCATTCAAGTTGTTTCCTTTAAAATAAATCCACTCACAGATTGCAAATTACAGCAAAACTAATACCTGAAATTATTTTAATGTGCTACATTAATCAATGACGCTTCATTATCATAAGCCCTGATTAGTTCTCATCATTTAAGTACACTGAAGTGGCTTTTCAAAATTACACAGAAGTGGAAAGGGAAAGCAGGAATTATCATTTAGGCCAAATCAAGTCAGAAATACATAAGTTTTATTGTGTTGCTTGTGTTGTACATTTTACTCCTCTCCATACATCAGTCACAAATTTTTTATTCTGAATTAAAAGATACATTTTCAGTCCTTACGCTGAAGTGAAATGCTGATGCTGCTTTTTTATTCCCCAAACCAAAGTACTTTCACGTATGCTATAAAGCTATAGGAAGAGAACGGGAAGCTCCCATACACTGAAATTACTATCAATTTAAATTAATCTCCACAGACATCCAAGTTCGAGCAGTGGGGTTTTGTTTGGTTTCTTTACTTCTCTTGCAAGTCCCTCTCTCAAACGTGCAAAGTGTAATCTAAAATACTCAGATCTACAGTTATCTCAGCTCTTGCCCTGCCACCACTGCTCAGTCTTAATCCACCCCAGCATCTCAGTCAGAGCAAGCAGGAAGTTGAAGGCTCCCACTGTCATCAACCTGAAGAGGAAGGAAACTGAAAACCTCAGAGCCCAAGAGAAACACATAATCATCTGAACAATCCAGTTCTTCCCCAATGACAATTATTCTACTTTCTGTGTCAATGAACTCGTAAGCTGTAACACAAATCCATAAAATTCCACCCAAAGGGAATTCACTCTTCTAATAGCTAGACAGACACAAAGAGCAAAAGGTATTTATAATGTTTACATATGCAAAGGTAACCTCCAAAACTGAGGTCATTCTCTAAGGTCTGAAGATCCTGAAAAATGCCTCTTAGATCTGGACCAGGAAGCCCGTATCGTTATGGGCTTTTAATCTGGTTAACATGTAAACAAGCTTCAAATGAGGCACATTTCATTTCCTGAATCTCATACAGGAATTCCAAAGACAGACACCAAAAAATATCACACAACTTCCAACAGGATTCTTCCTAGGTGAGCTACCATAAATAAATCAGGGTTGTAACAGCCATGACTCGGGAAGCAGAAGCATAAATATTCTCCCCATCTCCAGACAACTCAAAGAACTGCCAGAAGGTCTCCATGTGCACCTGTGCAGCAGTAACAGCTCTGTCTCTCTGCACCACTTTAAGCAAAACAAAGTGTGAAGTGTTTTTACATCTAACATGACCTCAGTTACAGCAGCTCAATTATAGCTATTGAACTGTCACTGCAAGGTACCTTTCTGGTTTCAACTACACAGCAAAACCATATGCAAGCTAGCAGAGGGCAGACAAACATCTAATGCTCAGCCAGACTATGAAGGCTTCATTAAATCTTTAATCCTAGATTAACCTATTCTGCACTCCCTCCCAATTATAAATGGCAATTCAGGCAAACATTTTTCAGACACCCTAGGTGAAGCCAATCAACACCTACCACTCCCCACAGTGCACAGCCTTTAACACTCCCACAGCAGCTGTGGTCTGTCGCTCAAAACCTTGTCCTATGTGATCCGCATGGGCTCGGGTCCGGTCTTCAAATAGCATTTCACGGGGTTCACTGGTTCGAGGTAGGTACTGCAAGTTTTTTATTTCATTGGTAGTTCTGCATAAGAAAAACAGTAACAGTGATATAGAAATTTATCTGAATTATCTAATTTCCATCAGAGCCAATAGGATTGTGATGAACAATCCTTTCAATGAGAGCAAGAGTCAAACAAGGAAAACAGTAACATTTAGGTCAAATAAAAATGTAATGAGCTACGCAAAAAATCCCCAGAGGTCATAACACATCCACTCACATGTGACTCACATGTATCAATTACAGTCTCATAGCATAGATCAGTAATTGCATGTGTGTACACATTTTCCTGAAGTTTTCACCTTAAATTTCTACTAAAGCTCCAAAAAAGACCAGCACCTTACTTGGCCAGACAGTACAAATTAAAACAAAAAAATTCCGGATTCTTACATAACAAAACAACAAAAAAGTGTATTTGGAGATGAAGATTTACAGAACTTTTTATTAACATACAGTATCAAACAGTAAAAGGTTTGGGATAACATGAATTTGTAAAGAAAAAATACT
This sequence comes from Edolisoma coerulescens, assembly GCA_013397115.1. Taxonomy (NCBI): domain Eukaryota; kingdom Metazoa; phylum Chordata; class Aves; order Passeriformes; family Campephagidae; genus Edolisoma; species Edolisoma coerulescens. The sequence goes on along the minus strand of VWZW01005256.1, from coordinate 2,540,328 downwards.
AACCAGACATTTACCAATTAAAATAATTCAACTTACCTCTTCCTTTTGAAAGGTGACTTTGGCATGTCAGCCACAGGGATCATCTGTTCTCCTGGACGTACCCACATAATGGGACCATCATCACTGTCTTTACGACTCTCTAATTTTAAGCTAGAAAGTGTTCCCCATGGCAGTGTACACTAACGGAAAATACAAGCCACAATTTTTAAGTGAGTTACTTTAATAAACTTGTCAAAAGCAGCCTTTATCTCTCATGATGAAAACATTTCTTAGAACACTCAATTACCTAAACAAGTATCACATACTCTCACTTTATTATAACAGCACTACACAGCACATTGTCCCCCTTCTCCCAGCCCATTCCCTTCTGTCCTTACTTTTAAGAAGGGTGATTCTTCCAACATATCAAGGAATTCAGGGAAGTAATCCCCCACTTCCTCATCAACTGCTCCAACCAGGCTGATCTGTCTCATTGGGCCAGCTCTATATGTACCATGAGAGTATGTTCTTTTTACCTACAAGTAGAATATGACAACAAAAATTATACCGAGTCCTCTACTGTACAAAATCTACTTCAATGAACACCTTTAATCTCTATGCTTATGCTTTCTGACATTAGTCCTTTGGTCTTCAGTGTACTTAAGATTATTAGGAAGTCAAATACTACAGACTCAAAGACAGAAGATCTTATTAAACATCCACGACAATTTGTATTTTATTTTAACGCCTGAAGGTAAACTGGAGTAACTATTTATTGCCTTTCAAGGAGACAACATTCCAAACCAGTAACTGTAAAAAGATATCCATGCATGTTCTGCTCAGTAACTAGTCAATAAGGATTCTTACCTGGATTACTCAAGTCTAGCTGAATTTTTACCTTTTTCCTGCAACAGGCAGAACTCTGAGTTACAAGTAATTTACCTCTTAAAACATTTCCTCTGCTAATCATCCTCTCCAGTATGGCCTCTGTGAGCACATTTATTGGAGCGAATTACAACAGTGAACACAAGGCCCATAAAGAGTTTGTACAAAAAGCGAGACAATGACAGTCATTCCTTCATTTTTGCTGGGCTGTTAGCACATCTTGTGCTCCCTCCAGACTTTAAGGGCTGTAACATTCATCTCTCATGAGAAATCTTTTACTGTGAAATTTGAACAGAAACACATATTAAGTTTTTTTTCAACAATCTGATCTGTTGTGATAGATCACCATAATACTCAGGCATGAGATTGATGAGGATCATGTCCACTTAAGCTTCTGATTTCCTATTTAACAGGCTGAAAGACACAGTGGCATTATGAGATGAAATGTTAAGAGATCAGAACAGAGGAAAGAGCAGATGGATTACTACACACACCAAGGAAGGCTCCTGTATGGCACCTCTAGACATTCTGCATCAAAGAAAAGAAAAAAAGTGCAAGGAAAACAGTTAATGAAATACTGCTTAGCTATGGTCCTCACCCCAACAGACCATTAACATTCCTAGTAGTTATGGCAGTGCAGAGGAGAATTAACAGCAGTTCCTGAAAATAAAACATGGAACATGGAACAACACTGTGCCCTTCTAAGAAACTCAACTGATGTAACCAGACCTTTCCAGAAATTCAGAACCAAACACTGTTCAGATCATCACTCATTCCTCCCAGCAAACAGAGGGACAGCTAAAAGTAGGATTTTACAAAGTGTCTTAGCTAATGCTACAGCAAGCCATCACAGACAAACTGAAAAGAACAGTCCAGTAATATTCCCCTGTTTCTCAAATACTTAGTCATACATTCCTGAAGGGCTTTTTGCAGAGACAGCTGGTGATTTTGTGATAAAATATCACAAAACATTCATTTCTGCTGAATCTGGATCAGCTCAGTCCTCAGCTGTATCTGCACTGGCACAAAGCATCAGGAGCTCGTACAACTACAGCAAGGAGCAAGGAAGAACCCTAAAACCTCTTTCTGAAGCTACAGACACCCACAAATCTGTGACACTTTATTAAAAAGCCTAACATGCAAAAGGATGTTTCTTCCACTGACATAAACAGCTTAGTATTCCACCACTCCAGGCCAGGATATTGAGATGCTGTTTTCATCTACATCCCTGATTAAAGAGAACCATTTTTCTGCCTTTTTCCATGCTTCCTTCTGCTACCTACTACCACTCTCCCAAGCAGTAAGTGGTAAGACAAGAGAAAATGGCCTGAAGTTGTGCCAAGGGAGGTTTAGATTAGATATTAAAAAAATTTCTTCACCAAAAAGGTTCTCAAGCACTGGAATGAGCTGCCCTGGGAAACAATTGAGTCACCATCCCTGGGGGCATTTAAAAGACAAGTAGATGTGGAATTTAAGGACATGGTTTAGTGATGGATTTGGCAAGACTGGGTTAACAGCTGGACTCTTAGAAAGGTCTTAAAGGTCTATTTCATCCTAAACATTTTATGATTCATATAGCATATGATAAAGTGGTTGTGAAACTACTCCAAGTGAAAACTCCAAAAATTCTCCTAAAAATACTAACTTAAAGCTTAGAGAAGCTGTGAAGCTTCCAGCTGGATCAACCCACCCATTTGGCTTATATATCACTAGGTGTTGGTAATGAAGTATAAAGTCAGCAAAGTATTTAGCTGCAGCATAATGCTTGCATTAAGGAGAATCAATTAAGAAATTTTTCATTTGTTCCCAAAAAAAGACCACGCCACTGAAAGTTAAAACTGAAAAATGAACACAACTTTTTCAAGCACTGTTTGTTCAACCCCTTTCACCCCCAGCTCTCCTGGTCAACCACCCTCCCCTTGATCACAAGGCAGTACAATTGCTTCTCAAGATGCATCTTAGGAGAAGAAATACCAACATGAATGCTAAAATGATGTCAAAGTTACAAATGATGAGTGGTTTCCTCTGGGACCATATTCAGAATTGCATCATTGCAAATACAGAATGAAATGTTTGAGTGATTAAGAACTCTGTGGTGGCTTAACCCCAGGCAGCAGATACTGATCTTACAGCACCTGCTCACTCAGCTCCCACAATGGTGAAACATGGGAGAGAACAGGAAAAGCAAGGAAATGTATGGGTCCAGATTAACACAGTTTATTCAGCGAAGAGGAAACTGAAGAAGAAAAACCACCAAGTGGTGTTTTCCACCACTCACCAACCCCCACAAGCAGACTGATGCCCCAGCAGTCCCCAGGCAATAGGCACCTTCCAGCCAACCATCACTCCCCTCAGGATTTTTTGCTGAGCGTGATGTTATATGGCACAGAATATCCCTGCAGCCAGCTGGGACCAGCTGTCCCAACCACGTCCCCTCCCAGCTTCTTGCCCACCCCAGCCTACTCACCGGGGGGGCCTGGAAGCCTTGACACTCTGCCACTGATGCTCAGCAAAAGCCAAAACCAGTGTGTTACCAACAGTTTTAGTCACAAACCCAAAACACAGTCCACAAACAAAATTAACCCATCCAGACCCAGTATAAACAGGAAGTAAATCCATGCTGGTGATCAAAGGAGAGGATTTGCTCTCTCTTTTCCCTTCCTTCCTGATAGCATTAAGTCCCCTGAAGATGGACAGGGAGCAAGCCTAGGGAACTGATCTGAATTTAATCCAGGAATTACCTAAACAATTTCTCTATTTTAGAAAATAATAAAAATTAAATAAAGACACAGGCCATAAATACTAATGCCTGGCCAGAAAGAATGAGAGACAGTTTGACAGATGAAGCAGCTGTGGGCAGTGAAAAGCAACTCCCATGACATCTCTTCTCTGAACTGGCTTGTAGCATCCTAAGCCCTAGTCTTAGAGCAGAGGCTGATGCTTAAACTACACTACCTTAGATCAGGTTAAAGACTCAGACAAGCACAAAAAGGTGAGGTCATTCTTAGTGGGGAGAACTAGCTAATTTTCACTCACTCCCAACTTAGCCTGCTACTAAATAACAGTGTGAAAACACCAAAACCTCCCACTGATGTTTGATCGATGACAAACATAATATTAATCCTAATAAAGACAACAACCAAATAAATATAACCAATGGCATATTAGACAACAACAACATTTTCCCTTCCTTTTACTGTCAGTATCCTTTGGCTGGTTTGTTCATAGGAAGAGAAATAGATTCCTCTATGTATTTCTAAACTCACAGAAACAATATTGATGTACTAAAACCAGTACTTACTCATCCAGTTCTGTATTAAATAATGCACTGACCTCTAATGAAGTATTATATATATGAAGTATTATATATATATATACACACACACACCTTCTATGAAGTAATCTTCACGGATGTAATTTCACAGCTTACAGTGTGACCACGTTTTTAGTATTTTACAGACTTGCTCAAAACTGGAACAACTTAAATCCCTAATAAAAGGAGGAATCAAGGACATGCTGCTCCTCTAGCACATGGTCAGGAATGAATACACACACAAATCACCAAGTACATGCAGTGTAACACCACTGACAGGTAAAAGAGATAGGAACATATAAAATAATACATATGACATCCCAACTTCTTTCTTCTCATGCAGCTTACATTTGAAGTATGTCACCTAAAAACTCACCAAAGGGGACAGTGTCATTCTCTTGCATCACAGTAATGGAAAATTATGACAGTAAAACCACCACTGAATCCACAATTAGTAAAATTTGAGAATTATCTGCTTCTGTGACTCACATGGCCTCAACTGATTTTTTAATGCAATAGCAAATATTTTGACAGAAATGTCTTGGTGTCTAACAAGAATCTGAAGACTAAATGTGAAAATACATACATACATATATAAAAATAACCAAAAATATATTTGAGTATTATCATCCTACAAATGGCAACATTTTAGACACTGTATGTTAAAGATGCTTCCATTTTGTGTTTGAAAGTCACACAGTGGAAGGAACAATCCAGAGAAACCATGCTTTTCAAGAGAGGAATTTAAAAAATGTAAACTGGGGCAAGTAACAACTGAATCCTATTTTTGATATAGTAGGGTGTGGGTTGTTTTGGGTATTGGGTGGGGGGTTTTAGGGTTTTTTTCAGTTGAGATTTTGTAAGTAATTTAAAGGTTTAAATTTATTTCAATTTTTCACCTTTAAAACCAAGGGGGTCTGGAAAAACAGCTTCTCAGAGAAAAAAAAATAGCCAACAAACAACAAAAATATTAGCCACCAAGTGAACCCAAAATAATTTCAAGAAACCCATAAAGTCCAATGAAAGACCAACAAAAAATCCCAAAGACATTACACCACCTAAGAATATGCAAGGACACTGAGGGAATAGAGGGTTTTGCCACACAAGTGCACAAGCAACGCATTTACACACTGGTATCTCAGAATGGAAAACATCTAATTTCACAGTTGGTGTTATCTCAAATGCTACAGCCATGAATAGGCCATTTCCATTCCTGCTAGGTTGGTACATTTCAATAAAGTGCCCAAATGGTTTTCTGTTCCTTGCCAACTTTTTTCAAATCCTTAAATGCTTCCTTGTATTTCCAGTTTCAAATGCGAACCGACACTGAACAAATATTCATCAAAATTACTCTGATTTCACAAATACTTGTTAATCTGTTTGGCCACTTTTTACTATTAAACCACATGGACTTCATACTCCTTCCTTCACTTTTTTTCCTTTTTTCGGTCAGGGTCTTGGTATCAGGATGGGATGTCTTGACAGTTCTGTCATTACTCAATTGTCATTAAAATCCTAATTTCAACAAACAATATTTCCCAATTGGAAGTTTCTGGAAATGCAATCCCAAGATTTTTATTGCAGTATTAGTTTCACCACCGTCCTTTTACCACTGTAGTACATTTATCACCTGACATGTTTCATTCTGCAGCTGAAATCCTCAAATAATACCATGGATGGACACACGTTTTTAAAAGCAAAATGACTTCACTTTTATTCTGAATTCCAGCCACACAAAAACAGTGAAGCAGTTGACAAAGAATTTTTTTAAATAAATAAAAAATTAATGATAGCATCAACTGGATACCTTTATGGAAAATGATGTGGCAAAAGCAAAGTAACTACTATTGCTCTTGTAGCTCAGGCAGATCCATGACAGGGTCAGCCTCAGATCCTGTCCGAGCTGCCAGTACAAACCTCCAGGGTTTTATTTAGGTTTGGGTTTTGTCAATACAGAGTATGTGACTAAAAAGAGTAGCACAAGACTGTCATCTCATATTTATTGGATGAAACTATCAAGAAGAAATCTAGACAGGTAACTATTTTCTAAGTGGAAAACAAATGAGCACAGGTTGCAGATTTCTAATGTCATTCTCTGTGAACTCATTCTTTGTTCAATGGTATTCAGTAAGTGAAAACTTCTTGTGCTTCAAGACAATATGTTGCCATCATCTATCAAAAAGTCTCTTAAATGTAGTCTTACAGATTAGTTTTTAAAACATTATATATTTTTTAGACTTTTTAGACAAAGAATCTTTTTTAAGATTTTTTAATATGGATTTTTTAAAGAATCAATCTTTTTTGGATTAAAAAAAAAGAGAATGGGGCAATATATTTGCTTTAAGAGAGATAAAATTTAATTTTTCACCATCCAGGAGAAAACAACAGTAGGCTTTATTTTGGAGGACTTGTAAGAGCAAGCAGTTGCTAAGAAATGTTGTATCTTTTTAATAACTAACCAAACATTTAACAAGCTTAAAAGCAAGAAGTAAATTCTATTGAAAACAAAGATTCCACCCCTCTGCTCTGGTGAGACCCCACCTACAGTGCTGCATCCAGCTCTGGGGTCCCAGCACAGGAAGGGCATCGACCTGTTGGAGCAAGTCCAGAGGAAGGCCATGAAGATGATGAGAGGGCTGAAGCACGTCTCCTATAAAGACAGACTCTTCACAGACAGATTGGGGTTGTTCAGCCTGGGGAAGAGGCTCCAGGGAGACCTTAGAGCAACCTTCAAGTACCTAAAGGGAACTACAAGAGAGCTGCAGAGGGACAGTGTACAAGAGCACGTAGTGACAGGACAAGGGGGAATGGCTTCGAACTGAAAGAATGCAAGTTTAGATATTATGAAGAATTTCTTTGCTGTGAGGGTGGTGAGGCACCGGAACAGGCTGCCCAGAAAAGATATGGATGGCCCATCCCTGGAAGTGTTCAAGGCCAGGCTGGATGGGGCTCCGAGCAACCTGGTCTACTGGAAGGTGTCCTGTCCCTGCCCATGGCAGGTGGTTGGAACTAGATGGTCTTTAGGGTCCCTTCCAACACAAACCACTCCATGATTCTAACTCAAAACCACAAAATGAGTTCTTCAAATCTGGAAGACAGTAACACGCCATCTTAAAGAAACAGGTGTCAAGAGAAGACAGAGGAGCTAGAAACTATTTAGCCTAATTCCAATTTCCAGAAAAAAACACTTAGCTGGATACAACAATTAACTACCTAGAAAATAAGATAGTAAGAACTAATAAACATAGTCATGTGAAAAAAAAAATCAAGCCAAACTAACCTTTGTTTCTGTGACTGGATAGACCTTTTCAGAGGACCAGGAGACATCTTGACATTTGACATTTACATTAAATTCTAAAAACTGCTACAGAAACATGGTCTAGTAAGAGCAAACTGTAGGCAGTTTTGTCTGTGCTCATGTAACTATCTAATTTTTAGGCAGGCAGCAAGGATCCTTCCTTTGAACACAGTGTATCCTCATGAAAGCCACAGGTATCACAACACTGCAAGTCCATTACAGGAAAGGACCAAAATCAACAAGATCTTGAAACTGGAGAGGGGGTCGGAATGCAAAGGATATAATTCAGTTTAAACAAAAGCAAGAACTACACGCACATATATATTTAATGAACTGCATAAACATGAAAAGGGGAGCGACTCAATTTGCAGGAGCTGCTGCTACAGCAGATCACAAACTGCTCTGAAAAAGGAAGAAACAGATAACTAAGAGCAATAATTTGCAAGACACTTGCAGCAATCTTTTCATAGTCCTTGACATCAGTACATCAGGCAGACACTGTCGATTTTTAGTACTGTATTTTAAAAAAAATAAGGATGACTGAAGTGAGCATAAGGGGAGGACACTAAGACTAATAAGGGTATAACATGTAATTGTAGACTGAAGTAACTCAAATTACTTAATCTAGGGAGACGGAAAAAGGAGCTGTTAAGCAATCTTCAAATATAGAGAAAACTGAAAGAAAAGGATAAACTGTTTGCCTTGTCCACTAAAGATTTAAGGATAAAAGGACAAACAAGGAAAAAAAATGATTTTACAACAGATTTCTTTGGGAAGAGTAGAATCCCCTTGAGATCTCCTGCAAACACATCAGACAAGGACTTGTCAGATATGGCTTAAAAATAGTCCATCTTGTCTTGCAGCAGAGGAATTGTTGGGTACTGGGCAGCATTTTACTTCATCTGTACTCAGAAGCTGCCTCTGGGACAAGACAGTAAAATCAATGCACTAAGCACTGTTCCAGTTAAACATCAACTGTGAGCTTTGGAGTTTCAGCACAGCAATAAAAATTTACACTTGCCCAGCACAAGGGAAAAGTAATGAGTTCAAAATATCAACATTTGTCTCAACAGCACTATATAGCTTAAGTGAAGTGATGTAAGCTGCAAGTAGGTGGCAAAAGCTGATTACTTATGTTCTTTAAAATCTTCATAAGAACCTGACAAGATTCATGGCTATCGCATAACTGATGCAGCTGTTGCCATCTACTCAAATGAGAGAGCCCAGGGAAGATGGAGCTACAAGACAGTTTTTTTACCACCTGAAGGACTAACTTATTGGCTACAAGGATATCCAGACTAATTTCATTTTGCCCAGTTACAGAAACTGTCTGACTAAGGCTTACAGTCAGTTCGCAAAGAGCTGTTCCACTTATGCAAAAAAAATTTAAGGAGTACTTAGGCACAGGCCCAAGCTAGATGATGAAGAACTGCCCAGCTCCTCTCCCTGCAAAATTTAAAAGCTAATTCTCATTAGTAAGAACCGGTTCCAAATTTCTCTCTCCTGCACCTGCTGTAAATATTCTCACAAATTTCTGTCCCTTATAATCTTCCAACAAGTAAAACTGCATTACTCCTGTCTGACACAGATGTATTGGGAAGGAAGCTGAAAGGAGTTAGTTTTCAACTCTACAACTGTGTAAACCAAGTAAATTACCTGAGAGATGCAGACCTTCCAGGTAAGCTTAGGAGGACTCCAATTTTGACCTCAGCAACAGAATTTACTGTCAAATCAGCCTCTTGTCACAGAACTTGATGACTTAAAAATATGCATTACTTAAAACCAAAAAATCCCAAACCCACATCTGTTACAAAACAGGAGGTGGAAGATTAAATAGTACCAAAAGGATCAACTTGAAAAACAAAACCTGATAAAACACTCTATAATACTTTCTATTTCAGGCTTAGCTCAACCTTCTTTCTCCTTTTTATAATACTTGTTCAGATATTTTTAAATAGTTACATTTGTCAGACTGATTACAAGTGCTACATGAGCTCTGAGAAACCACCAAAGAACTTCTTGTACCAAAGTGAGCTTCATTTTAGTGTTTTAGTTAAAACTAGCAAAGGAATACTCACGTTTCTTAAAGCTGATGATGTCCAAGATACATTCTTAAAGCAGATTTGATAAAATCAACTTCCTACTTAGACCTCAGAAAACAACTCGCTCATCAACTGATGCTGTACAACAACTGCTAGACATTGCTCAGGCTGCTCAGGACAAGGAACACCACAGCACAAAGCTTGGGCAATGTAGGAACAGAAAACACTTAAAAGTTTCACCAAAATGTACTGCAACAGGATATTAGAATCCCTTTAAAAGATTCACAAAGAACTTAGTGAGATAGGAGAATGTTCTCAATCTGCACAAAACGTAACAAGTCAGAAAGGAGAATACAAAGCTAACAAAACATTTCAACTGGAGGAGACCACATGAAAAAAAAAAAACCAAAATAAACAGCCAAAGTAAGATAGAAATAAGAAAATCATAAGGAAAAATAGAATCAATAGCTAGGCAACCAAGATACTGACTTAAATATTCCAGAAACAGGAATGCTGCACAGAAGATGAGTTAAATCTGATGTTTGCCTGTACATGTTATTTATATACCATATACCCCTCAGTTAGCAAAAATACAAGGAGGCAAGCATTTTCTATCAAGCAACCAAGAAAACTAAGGAAAAAAATGAGGGAGCACAAAGGAAAAGAAGATACCAGAACTAAACCTCCAGCCAAGTAAAATATAACTTAGAGGACAGACCGTGGAGCTGATCAGTTGAATGCTGTAATAATAGCTTGGCTTCTTTCATCTACCACAGCCTCTCTCTGTTCCTCCTTCACTTACACAAAAATGGGGAATTATGATTTCAACCCCAACAAACACAGGGCTGGTTTAACTACAGATATTGATGTTACTCTTGTAACACCAATTTAATCTATCCTTTTAGTAAAATAATTCTACTATAATTCACAACAATAAAATTTGGGCTTTTCTTAACTATTTCTTTAGGGCAGGTGCTAGCACAGAGCTATGCCTGTGTTAATGCTACCTAAGACAACCAGCTGGATTTCAGGAACATACTTACAAGGACAGATCCAACTTCTCTTATATAATATGGCCAAAGACAAAGCAGCTCTGCGGAGCTGCCCACAATACGTGATTTTTATTATTAATGGTTCAGTTTACATACTCAAGAAAAATATGGAATGTTTTTCTACTGCCATGGAATATGAATATTCTGTGACTGTAGTTCACAGAATATTCATATTCCATGGCAGTAGATATTTTCTCAGTCAGCACTGCAATTGTTCTCTTGCAGCAACATTTTAGTTCTGCATATCTTCGTGGATAACACACACCTGAAATTTGTCAATACATGCAAGTGTTCTATGCAAATGTTTATGCAGCCAAAGGGAAAAAAAAAGCACATTTTTCATGAAAAAGATGACAGTGTAACTTACAGTTGAACTCTTTGCAATTGTCTCAAAAGTGAAGACTATAACAGTTTAAAGCTGATCCATACAACATCTAAATTCACAAATAAAGGAGTTAAAAGGGTAATTGTGAGATGAAGTTGATATAATTAAAATCAGGATTGAGTTTCTTCATAAGTTGTTTCATACTCACTGTAGGGGCTTTTTGCAACAACCTCATCATCAAGGTAAAAATCGGACAGATCTTTTTCTTCCTGAAAACCGGTACTATAAATAATCTGTGCAACAGAAATGTATTTTCTACAGCAAGTTAATAAACAGCAGAGATGATGTTTAATCAGTAGCTGTTGTTAAGAGAATATACAGTCATTTCTCTCCAAAAAATTTAAAACAAAAAAATATTCAAAAGCTGCCAGTCAGTCTGCCATTTAACCTAAGAGCTTTCCAGAGAATCCAGCCAAGTGAGGAGAAATGCAAAACGCTAAGGACCAAATCAGTAGCCACATTAACCTCCAAGCTCTCCTTTCAGGATGGATTTAGAAAACCCAAACTAGAAATGCAGCTAATTTAACTGAGCCCTACACAAGTTTTTATGCATAACATTGTATTAAAAGCATTTCAGTTTTATGACAAAGCTCATACAGATAAACTACAGTTCAGACACCCAGAAAACCACAGCTAAACCATTTTAACCCTCCAAAACTCATGGTTAAACTTCAGCTACAGAAACAAAGCCAAAGAAACCTACACACACAAGCATGCGAACACTTCCCCTCCCCCAAAACTCCAATTTTACATCTCAGTTCACAATTTTATGTCTCTTCTCATCTTCAATACCGCAGAACTGACTTAGAAGAAATCCCTTGTTTCTGTGTTATCCACACGGCACAGCTAATAGCAACGACTCCAAAAAAAAAATCCATTCACAGTTGTTTGAAACCATTATACAACTTTAGAAAGTAAAATGCATAACCTCTTACCTGAGCATGAAAATTTGACATAGTTGTTGTCTCTATATCTTTCTTTCCCAAAATCTCCATTTTCACTGGTGAATTGGGAAAATTAAACGAAAAGTAGTCTAAAAAGTCAGGTAAGTAAGTAGCTGCCCCATGAACAATACCCATTACATAGTAAGCTGCACAGTTTTCATTTTCACTAAAAACCAGACCCACAAACTCTTCTGCAAATCTCTCCATCTCCACAGGAGACAAGTGGGAGAGTTCATTACTGTAGGCATGGATAACTGATGCACCTCCGTTAGGCTGGTGCTCAATATGAATCAGCTGTTTGAACTCCAATGTGTCCAACCTTTTGAGTTTATTTTGAACCCGTGGCTCCTTTAACGAGACAAATGGAAACTCACTGTTCTCTGGTATCTTGGACTCACAGTCCTTCTTGGGATCCATATTTTTCCCATTGAAATCCTTAAGATGATCATCTATGATGCCTTTGGCTTCCTGATCCTCAATATCAGAAACCAATCCTGAGCAGATGGTCTGAATGGATTTGCTGTACATTTTTGGACGTTTCCTCTTCTCGTTCTCTTTATGTTTCTTTTTCTTTTTCTTCTTAACTTTTTTAATCTGTAGCTCTTCTGCATTGGTTTTTGGCTTCTCCTTCCCACCTGTTGAGAGTTAAGAAAAAAGTAAGAACGATTTTATACAAAATATGTATTTAAAGATTGGGATTCAAAGTCACCAAAACCCTCACCATGGCACACAACGACCAGAGACCAAAAGCAAGGGTCAAAATGTGTATCTTACCAGAAGTGAGGAGAGTAAGAGACACCTGCCATGGTCAACTGATAAATAAGCTGAGACAACAAGGGAAAGACATCATAATAACACAAGTCTCCCAAGGCTGCTTTCATGATGAGTCACAGTCCATCATTCCCTTTAACTGGTCATGAGCAGTTACTGTCCCAGAAAGTCCAGAGACACCACAGGACAGCTATCCAACACTGCCAAACAAGGGAATTACAAACCATCCCGGGATATGAACCCACAGCAGCAAGCTGCTGTCCATGAGCTGCCACTGCCAGAACCGACCTTGTCTGATGGGCTTTACATGGTTACTCTTTCACAACTAGATAAACTTTGTGTGAGGACGTACACCTAAATACTGACTGCATACACATTAAAAAATAAATAAAATTAAAACAAAAGACACATTACAGAAAATGCTCACAAAACAGAAACTAGCTTCAAGTTCACATAATATGCAAGCTGAAGCTAAAACAAACTGTAATGTCCTAAAGGCAGAAATTACCCATTTGAGGATAACATATTCAAGTGACTCCCAAGGTAAATGCTCTCACTTGTTTTAAACAAGTGAGGGGATTTTTTTTGCAGGTAATAGAAGTGGCAGCCAAAAAAACTTTTAGCACTACACTGCCCTAAGATCAAGCAGTCAAAATGATTTAGCACATGGTAAAATGAAGTTTGTGGGTATATTTCAGCACAAAATTCCATTCACACCTAGCGATTCCAGACCAGCATGCTCAAACACAGACGCTTAGAAGTTTAAAAATTGTGTATTTCATTGCAAGACTAAGTAACCTGAAATCCACAAGAGTTAAGTTAGCCAGTCTCTACTACTATGCTGCAGTAGACTATTTTCAGCTTGCCATCCTCAGCCCAAGTAACTCACAAGAGCCCTTTAAAAACAACAAAAAAAACCCCAGACCCCCCCC
>VWZW01005256.1:2421700-2526708 GCA_013397115.1 Edolisoma coerulescens | reverse complement strand
CCCCCCCCCCAAAAAAAAAAAAGGGACCACAACTGTTGGTGCACAGAATCACAACTTCTTGCTGATGATTTAGAGGTTGGACATGGAAGATGCAGATACCGTAAAGGAGAAAAAACAACTAAGACATTTATCTCTGAGCCTCTTGAGGTTTGTAACAGCAGCTAAATACCTCTGGGATTCCTGAAGTGGAGGCAGAGTTATCTCCCTGGATTCTATTTTCTCACAGAGAGGGGAAGAAGTGCCCTGAGGTCACCTCATTTCTTATTTAACCCAAACAAGGAAACAGGCTCTAGGATTTCTTAACCTAATCCACACAGTTAATAACTGCAAAGACTCCCTTCACTCAGAATCAAGATTTAACATAGCACACTCTCTGAACACAATTTCACTTTCACCTAAGTTCAACTGCCAAAAGGCAGAGTAGCCTCATGGAAATCTGTCCCTTCTTAGGCTAAATTTAATGTAAACCCAGCATCAAACCTCTGCAACAGGACTGCTTCATCTGGTAGATGCAATATTCACCACTTCTTTGTTAGTACCTTCTTTCTGAAAGACCAGAGTCTTTAAGTCTAGTGGGCATGAAAAGACCAGAAAGAGCAGCAACATATGCACAACAACATACGTAAAACAACTAAGTACCTCAACCTTAAAGGAATCCTGAAAATAGTTCATTCAGGGTGGCAGGGTACTCGAGTGAAATGTCATCACCTGACAAAAATCACCTACTGCTCACGTTCTGGGGTACTGTAGTGGTGTCATTATGGCACCAGCTCCAGTCCAGAGGAAATAAAAACAAAGAAATGGTTTATGACAGTGGGAAGTTACGTACTGCAGGCTTTGAAATCCCAATACAAATCTCAAAATACAGACTCAGACATTTTTCCCCTCCTCCTGACTGCAGGAATACAGAACCAGAAGGCATCCACGAGTATACAGGTATTGCAAACTCTTAAAAATGCTTTAACTTAGTATTTTAAAATTGTTTCACCCTAAATATGAAAATTTTTTGCTATATTGATGGATATCGCAAAGAAGTCAAGCATTCTGCAGATATTAGTCTGAATATACAAACTATGGAATTATAGCACCAAATGCTGGAGCAGGGTGACGCAGGAGGAAGTAGGAGTTACCTGGCAACCCAATTCACTTGTTTTTAAATAGAGCTCAGATTTTTGTTGAGACTAGTCACTCAGATCTGGGACTTCATGTATGGCAGGGAAAGGATGGAAACTTATACTCACTGGGGTTCAATCAGAGTAATATAAATGGCAACAAACTTCAAAGCAAGAAACTATCTGCTGTGGTAAGAGCCAAACTGCTCTCTCCTACTTGAGTATTTCTGTAATCACCAAAGAAAATCCTAAGACAACTGAAAATCAGCATCTATATGTTCTTGCTGAACATCCAGCTACTAAATTACATTCCATCATTACTAGCTGAAACATAAAGTACTTATCTAAAAGATGGGTATGAATCTGTATCTGTGCAAAACAGCAACGACTGACTTCCATTCTTACAGTACAAGAAGGAAGATGATCTGATTTCCCCTTTCAATCTGTCCCATTCCCTTTGATTTGATCTTCTGAGAAGTTTTACTAACAATCAATTTCATTCAACTGCTCCTGTAATATGTGGTGGCTGTTTCATTAATCCATCACTTAATGTATTTCAAGGATGCAGCTATGCAATAAAATTTAATAAATGAAACATTTAAAAACATAAAAAACAAATAAACAAAAAAATTTCACTATTAGACAACAAAACAGGCTTCCTTATAGAGGTGGTCAATGCCCCAAGGCAGTCAGTGTTTAAGAGGCATTTGGACAATGCCCTAAACAACACTGTTTAACTCTTGAAGTTAGCCCTGAAGTGGTCGGGCAGTTGAACTGGATGATCATTGTAGGTCCCTTCCAACTGAAACAGTTGATTCATTCTAATCATAAGTGAGCACCACTCAAAAGAGCACAGCCATGGTCTTGAAAGTAGTGGTGCCTTTAAGACAGAAACAACGGACACGGAATGTAAATCAATCTCAAATTACGCAAAGGTCGCGTGAACATATACAAAGAGGTTTGTCTTCAAAACCAGTTGTAAAAGTAAATTTTATTTAACTTGGTATACATCTATGGAAGCACTTAAAATCTTAGAAGGAATTACTCTACGACATTTTTTAAGTGAAGAACACTTATCTTTCCTTCTGTTTGTTTTCACGCCATGTCTATGAAACCTTCAGAAGACATAAAAGTTTTAAACCAGAGGATTAAAATAATTCTTTTTCAGGCATATAAAAGAAATTTTCTGCTCAGCTTTAAATACACTGATTTCAATATAGACTGTTTTTACTTTTGAACACAAGATAAAAGGGTTATGCCATTTACATATATATGAAGTTCTACAATTCATCACTGCACACCTTCTCAAATCACACTAAGTTGCAAAACTGATGCACCCAATTTGGAACAGAATAAATATTTGCCTGCAGCCTCTCACTTCTGAGCACAACTCTCTTCCACAGAAATTTTTGGGTCTCTATATATACAAAGGATGGAACTGAGATCAGTTTTAATTCTGAAAGACTTGGAAACCAAGAGAGCAACAATCACTGACAGAACAAAAGGCTTTATAACAAAAGAAACACCAGAAGATCTATGATGGAAGGTAGCAGGGCTCCCTGAACTGCTACTTGCAACTGAAAGAGAGAAAAACGGTAAGTGTCTATCCTTGGGAGACAAAACATGAATCCCTTCTTCAAGGGTCTGAGTTACTGATGCCACTGAAGTGGAAAAAAGTCTTAAAACACAGAAATCAGAAGATAAAAAGGATTTCAAATGGGCTTTTTTCAAAACATTACTGGAATTAAAGACTTTGAAAAAAACTGCATACCAACAAGAGTAAAACTTAGTTCTCTAAAACCACTTCAAGCAGGACTAAGGTAATACAACTTCAAAAACTGTTTAGCTGTTTTGAGCCTTTTTTAAATTCACAAGAGTTTTGCTACTGCACACATAAGACAAATTCTGTCAAAAACGCCATTTCCCCACAGGCAGCAAATGACATACATACAGAAAATTATTTTTAGATACTTCATACACCATATTGCAAAGAAAAAACATTTTTAAATTACACTGTATATTGGAAGACTGTAAAAATGTGGCATTCTAATTATTAGTTCAGCCTTCAAATGGATCTGATACAGCTGAGCAATGTATGAGCTCAACGCCAGCTGATCCAACCCCCCACTCTCCTCTGTCACCGCTCCTGGCACACGGTCCTGCACCACTGCTGCAACTGTCTGATGCTCATCTATTGCACAGTAACTTAATGGCTCAGCACAAAACCACTCACTCTGCTGCTGGATTAGTGAACTGGTTCACAACACTGTCAGACAGGAACTAAAGCATACAGACCACTGGGGGCAGGACACAAGGGGTACCAGAACCCTCCTCAGGGCAGCAAACCACCCGCTTGGCTACCCTGTCCCCCACACCTTCTCTGTCCACCCCAGCAGTGAAAAAAGCTGAATTTTTAACAGTGGTAAAAAAAAAAAAAAAAGTCCCACCACCTCACCCAACAGTACATTTATGAGACAGGATCAATCAATTTCCTAGCAAACCTTAACAGAAATTGTTAAGGTTTGAACACTTGAACTTTTATATTTAACAAAGAAGTTATAAAATTTACCTTTTAAAGGTAAAATTTTAGTTAATTTAACTGTAATATGGATCAGCCTACAATTTCCTCCATCTGTCCTCTTACAATGAGTGTGGGAGGTGCTTGCTCTCCATGTTGCTTTGACACCTGCATATGCCAAATTTTAGAGTATTTATGTTCCTTCATTTCAGCGTACAGACAGTTCGGAAGAATACAAACACAAAATGAAAAACCAATTTCTAGAAGTAAATAATATTTCTCAGTAAAGCTTGAATAGAATGTGACAGAGAAGGAAGCACATTTCTAGCCTAAGGCTTCTGCTCTGATGAATTTCAAAGATCCACTCTGAAGTAGATGTTTAAAGCTTCTCAGAAGCTGCAAATACTTCAAGAGCAAAGGAGTTAGCTTGCTGGAATACTGAAATTTCTATCAGCAATGCCCAGTAAATACTTTCTTCTTTTTCTTCTTCTACATTAGCTGTAGAGAGGAGCAGAAACACACTCATTCAGTCACTCCTCTGCTGCATATATCAAAATACTTTGAAGTAAAATGCACGGCTTCTTCCAAAACCAGTAACGCTGCTCTGGCACTTGGCTAACGGACACCAAAAAAGAACAGCGGCTTTCCACATCTCTCTAGGGCAGTAATCAAGCAGACATACAGAATTTGGAGAAAACATAAATAAGCAATCCAAAAGTTTAAATACAGATCCCAACACAAGGCTGAGATATCCAAACTCCTTTGTTTTAAGCCAGATTTGGGAACAGCAGTGCAGTACTTGATGCAAGCTAACTGGATTCACCCCTTGCTGCTGAGGCACAGACTTGCAACCCAAAGACAGGTGTTTCAGAGAGTCTTCACCAGCACACACGATACAGGTGTGTACATATGTAGATATGACTCTTGGAATCTAATTTCACCCATTTTGAAGAGCATGGCATCTTTGTCTCTACATGTCTGTCCTGAGATCTATTTACACACAACAGGTGCTGAACCACCTACAAACAAAAAGCTCTTTCTACCACATGGTTCAGAAACATGAGACAGAAGTTAACAATCTTCAATTGTATTGAAAACATTTTATTTATGTGACTCAGAGAACTGCTCTAGGACCCCAAGAATGAGAATAACAGGGACAGCGGTGGGTAGAAAAACCCTGAGCATTCACATTTACAGGAACTTTCCCCTCGATCCGTCGTTAAAAAGGAGACAGAGCTCACTCTTTACTGGACTATTAAAAAACAGAGAACAGCTTCTGCTCTTATCTGGTTTAGCAGTACCTGCACAAGGATGGAGTTATAAAGTTTGCACTGTATCATTAAGGAAATCAGAAGAATGGAAGTTATGTTCATTCTGTTCACGCATGAACACATCAGAACTACTGCTAAACAACTTTTAACCGTCTTCTAGGCACCAGGCCTTACGTACCATAAAAAGAAAAATAATTCTTGCACGCATCCATAGGAATGGTAGATCTTTCAAGATAACTCAGCACACTTTATTTTTTGTGATGCCACAATATCCTCATCACTGTGAATGACATGGGACTTACTACTAAGGACTGATACTCAAAACTGTTCAAATTTTATGCAAATAAGCCAATACTCTGTTATTACAAGATGACACACACTTGTAATTAAAAGTGCTGTTAGACAGCCTAAACTCTGGTTAATTACAGACACCTTCCAAATGTAAGTTTTTGCAAGAAGTCAGACATTATCTCAAGTTTCTTTTATGTTGTGTTTTGTCTATTTGTTGTGTTTGATCATTTGATCTGAAATTTTAAATAACGAGAGGCCATAAAGTCAAATACTTTATTCAGTTGTCTCAACCAAAGCAATTGTTTCTCAACTTTGAGGTCAGCCAAAATTATTACGGGGGGACTTTAAACATTTCAAAACAAAAGCCACAAATTAATAACACAAAATTGTTTGTTTCCCACAGTTTTCTAGCTGACAGCTGGTAGCAGGAAGGCACAAACATTTTTAACAGCAGCCAGTAACTAAAATCAGTTTTCACTTCCTTACTTTAGGAGGGCCCAGTCACCAAAATCGTTTTCACTTTTCATTGATGCACCAGAAGTCTTTGCTTCAAGCTCCAGATCCCTAGCTCCAGCAGAAAGCACTTCAAAGCTTTAAAGCACAGCTCTCCCTCCAGTTGCCACTTTCTCCATCCCATCTGACATCTGTGTTTTACCCTCTACTCATATATTTTATTGGTAAGAGTTAGTAACTTGGTGCATAAGGCCTGTGGAGCAAACTCAGTATCACAGACAAATCAGTGTGGTGGACTGTGTGCCCTGCACTCTTATCTCAGTCTTATTCCCTCAACTGAAGTGCATCACATACAAATACTTGAACGTTTTCCCTAAAGGTACACAAAGGCCCAGGTCTCATGTTCAATATACTGATTTTATAAATACTCATGTGCAAAAGGTTCATAAGAACGTACAATTAAATGTCATTTCTTCCAGAAGAAGAAAAAAAGCTTTAGAAAACAATGTGTATTTACGTATGTTCATACCAGCAAATAAAATGTTCATTTTCAGTTCTTTCCTGGATTTTGGCATTCAATAAAGCAAGGCATTTAATCTTGCAGAAACACTAAGAATTTCTCCTACTGCATTTTTAGCAGTTGCTGTGCTTGGATATAAATAATCAGAAAAACAAGACTGACTGTTTTTTTCTAAACTGAAAAACAGAAATGAGACTGTTTACAAATAAGCCTATTAATCATTTTCCTTTTTGCAGGACCTCCAGTAACTTTGTCACATCACATTGGTGCAAATTTTTTGCATGAAACGCTCCATTTCTAGAAGGTAACTATTTACAATGCAGATTTTTCTTAAAAATAAGTTTAAATCACTTAGAGTTTCTGAATTTTTAACAATATGCATGTGCCAAGCAGCTTTTGTCTGAAAACTGAGCTCTTCCTTCCACATAGAAGACAGAGAGACATAGAAGCAATTCCATAGCCTTATCTACAGAGAATACATCTTTAAGTGCAAAAGGATGACAAAAAACCCCTTTTCATTCTAGGTTCATAAGAAAAGCCATCAGGCTCTCTGAAAGAGCCTCATTTCCTTTAGCAGCCTCAAGCACAGCAGAAAAACCCTTTTTAAGAATCGCCCTTCTCCAACAGGGGCAAGTTTTATCACTGCTTTCAACAGAACGCCAACCCAAGTTTAGGCAGACGAACAGCTCACAACCCAGAGCCTCCTATTATAAATAAACTCTTCCACATTCAGCTTAGAGCACCAAAATTAGGCTTATGCACCAGCTCTCCCTCAAAAGGCATCAGTCCCTCAGTACTGACCTCTTCTATAACTAGGCACCTTTGACCTTGGACAGCCAGTTTAGCTGTCTGAAGTCACGTAGGCTGTTATCTCCACCCCCTCAACCAAAGTCAATCACAAACAGATGGTCAGAGGAACATTTTACAGCAAGATATAGATCTAATACCTAGAAGAAGGAAATAAGCTGCCTTCAGGCACTGTACTGTTGGTCTCTAAACATACACACACTAAAAATAGAAAAAACAACCACAAAAGCAAAAACCCAAAGAAATGGAAAGCAGACTCATTCCAAAACTTAGTTCCGAAGCCCACACAGTAAATCCTGAGCTCAATACAATAGGGCTTGAAGCTTAACTTCTGTTACACAGGAAGAAGTCACCCTTAGATAAAAGAGTTAATAATTGAAAAGGTCACAGAGACACTGAACACTGATACATACAAGCTGCATCAAAGCACTTCTGCCTCTGCTCTCTCTTGCCCAGGATGTAAAGTTAGATCAGCAGGACAGCTCAAGAAATGTTATACAAACCTCACAGCACATACAAGCACATCCAGTCAGATTTCAGAGGCCCACAGAAGACACCAAGCTGCCATTCTGAACAGGATACAAATCCTGTAGAGACAATCTGTCTGCTCTAACTAACTGTCTGCTCTCCTGACTCACTCCCTTCTTTCCCTGAAATAGGAGTCAATTTTGCAGGATACCGGCAAACCAATCACAGCCTCTACAAAACACTTAACAGCCAACACCTTAAAGAAAACCTAAAATATACTTGAATGATAACAAGTCAAATGAAATAGGGGTAAAGCATCTGACGCACTTGTAGCACTGTTCACTGTGAAAATAACCTATCCTGCTTCTCAGCAGAGGTGTTCTAACAGAGTCCCAGGGCATATGAACTTTTACAATAACCTGGAAATAAAGCACCATTTTAGGCTCAATAGCCCCAGTTAGGTATCATTTATTAGATCGATGTAAGACAACTTGCTGTCTTTGCAGATTGCACCTCATCTGCTGAATGGCAACAGAAACAGGACCCGGTGTAAAAAAGGGCTGTTACTCAAAGCCTAAAGAACCCACTGCTGGGGTAGTTAAGTGCTGCCCAGTATCTCAACCACCGACTTCCTTCCATGCTCAGCAAAGACAAGTCACACCTGTGCTTTTCACAGGAAGTCACCGGCTTACACAATCCTCATGTTCAAGGCAGTACCCTGAGATCTGATCAAGACAGGTTTTAAGCTCTCATTGTTGTTAATAGAGTTACTTGTGTGTAGAGCATAATATGTGAAGTAGTAATTACAGGGTTCGGTGCCTCTGACCTCATACGAACATTCTGAAGTTCAAGTTTTGATTTGAGGGTTTCAGTTTCTGGTTTGTAAATGAAATCCTACAGCAGACAAGGTAACAGAAAAACATATCAGGAATTTGTTCCTAACTTCAAAGGCAGAGTCTGAAAATAACCGATTAAAAAAGTATTTGGTCTAGTCAAATAAGCAACACCTTCACAGATAATCTGATGCAGCATGACCTAAATGAAGAGTAAGGTGGTTCAAGTACTGGCTTAACTGCAGTGCTCAAAGGGTTGTGAGGAGCAGCACAAAGTCCAGCTGGAAAGAGTCGCTAGTGGAGTAATCCAGACCTTGGTATCTTGTATCGGTATTGTTCAGCATCTCTATGAATGGCACTGTGAGACAGAGCACACCCTCAGTAAGCTGCAGCTGATACAAAACTGGAAGGAGGAGCTGATGCACCACAGAGTTGCACTGCCAGTGACAGGGACCTGGAGAGGCTGTAGAAATGGGCCAACTTAGGGGACTCATGAAGTTAACAGAGGGGTGGGCAAAACCCTGCACCTAGAAGGAATAAACCCATGAAGCACAGGTTGATGACCTTCTTCATTCCCTTTCATCAGGTTTTTAAACACACTGATGAGATCCCCCTAGAGCCTCCTCTTCTCCAGGCCTATCAGTCCCAGCATTCTCTGCTTTTCTTCACAGACCATACAATACACACACAGCTTGTGTTGGAATGGACTTTCAAAGACCAGGTAGTCTAACCCGCTGCAATAAGCACGAACATCTTCAATTAGATCTGGTTGCTCAGAGCCCAGTCCTTGACCTGACCTTGAATGCTGCCAGGAATGGGATATCTGTCACCTCTCTGGGCAACCTGTTCCAGTCTCTTACCATCACCATGATAAAAAAATCTTCCTTATATCTTATCTGAATGTAGTTGTCCAGAGAGACTGTTGCCTCCACCCTTGGCAACAGATAGTCCTGGGCAACCTGCTCTAGTTGATCATACTTGGAACAGCTGGACTAGATCCCTTCCAACCTCACCTACTGTACAGTTCTAAGATTCAGTGGATGTACAAGCCACGTGAGAACATAATCATAACTACTTTTCATTAAAGAAAACAAAGTTGAAGAAAGTAGCCAAAATTAAGACTGCATGTTGCACACAACTACTTAGTATTTGACAAAGTTCCTGAATTATAACTCCTTCACTACTCAGTCTTGTACAATTAATGTTAGACATAAAATATAATATGCATTCATTTTTCTTCTCCACAATATATAAAATGATAACCTACATTTTGTCAGCAGTTATTGAGGAATCACTAATATTGTTCCTTGAAGTACAGGTCTTTCCTGTTACTACTATTGTATATGCAATACTGTGATGATAGTTTTATTTTTAATTTCCAGTACCTAGCACAGTTGACAAAAAAATTACCATATATAATTAGGATTTAATTTGCAACTCTTGTACCAATTAACCGGGAAAAATGGCATAAGTTAAATGAAAAACATAGTATGAAAACACAGTATCCAATCACAAATACTTTTAGCACTAGAATGAAAAAACCACTACATAGTTAGAACCTACCTTTCTGCAGTAACTTGATCTCTCCATTTTCTTTCTTGATTTCATTCATTATTTTGTGCTTCTTCTTTTCTTTTTGCTTCTTTTCCCTTTCTTTATCTTTGATTTGAGCTGAAATGCAAATATTTCACAATTAAGCAAGAACAGAAAACTAACTGTCACATATATGTTTCCTATTACTCTTATGCAAGCTGTATTAAGAGGATATATAGGAGGAGTTACAAGGAAATCCCAGTACTTACAATATGAAAAGCTAATATTTATCTGTTGCGTAATCCAACATAAGCTTCTTTAACTCAGAAAGGTTTTGTTTCTGTTATGTTGTAACTGTATGCAACCCAGTAAGTTAACTGTATAGTAATTTTTGCTTACTCCTACATCTTCTGCTCTTATTTTGCATCTGCAGCCAGCTCATTTCTTGAAATTGGAATTGCATGTATTACATAAGAAAGAGTACAGTTTGCATTTTCTTGGGTGCACATCTACACTGAAAACCTCATAGCTACCCATACATACCCTGAACTTAAAGGCTTTTGCAAATATCTGGGAAAGATGGCTTAATCTGTCAGCTGAAAAATCTTTTATATTACATTCACAGGCTAATGCATTAATAGCAGTCAGATATAATTAATAAAAACATTAAATGTGCTGTATTCACACAGCAGATTTAATTCACTAGTGCTTCCCCTGCTTACCTACAATCAGCAACAGCTTACCTGAGCAGTCTCACTATTCATTTACTTTCTTGTCAAGTCACTCCAGGTTTCTAAACCCCTAGAAAAGCAGAGCCTTTAGGCATGCTTTCTGCATGTAAAATACTAGACCTAGAGGAATTCATCATTTCAGGCAGTCATCTTTGCAAGCCAAGTTGAGATTCGCTTATGAGGCCAGGCATTTAGAGAAGTCAGATTTTACTAGGCTTACATGCACTGCAGCCAGCACTTCATGCCCAGCTTCCTGGCCTGAAGCCAATACCTGCTCCAAGAGTTTACTGGGCTTTTTAACCTCCACAGGGAAAGAGGAAATCTGACTTCAAGCTTCTACATAATGTTATGCTTCAGTAATACAGCTGAGAGACAGCCCTGATGTTTTATTCATGGTACTTGCATTATAAACCCCGAGTGGAAGCAAAGAAATCCAATTACTCTTCCTTAAGCATTCACATAAAACAGAAGGAGTATGTTCACTACTAACAAATCAGAAATATTTCAGAACCAAACCAAAGAAAGCCTTCAATTCTAGAAGGCAATG
Organism: Edolisoma coerulescens; assembly: GCA_013397115.1. Classification (NCBI taxonomy): domain Eukaryota; kingdom Metazoa; phylum Chordata; class Aves; order Passeriformes; family Campephagidae; genus Edolisoma; species Edolisoma coerulescens. The sequence continues at coordinate 2,515,624 of VWZW01005256.1, read as the reverse complement.
TAGAGTGACCCCTAACCAAACTACTCAGGAAGCATGTTTATAAAGGTGCAAAGAGCTGACAGTAATCCACATAAATGAATGCTCTAACAATGATTCCACAGCATTCATATCTTTCCTCTTAGGAGTATTCTAATAAGGATACAGAACTTAAACCCTTGCAATTATTAGGGTAAAGCAAAGAATGTATTTTAGGGAGAGTCTTGAGAAAATAAGTCAAATAAAAACCAAAAGAGATGGCAATTGAGATATATCTGCTGCCTCTCCACAGATCATGATAAGCAGCAGGGAGAGAACAGAAACTATACTGGCAGAAACATAATAAGGTAGCTGCACTTACAGGATGTCTTAGTTCTAAGTGATTGAAATAGTCATGTCCAAGAACAGCCTCCCTAACATCTCTGTGGGAAAGGATGGATGACAAAGCAGATTTATGTGTATAGCTGACCACGGAAACCAAACAAGCTTTCCTAAGCAACACAAACCTTTCTAGGAATAGGTTAAGCAAATAAATTTTCCTCTCCAACCTGCTTCTCCCTAAAAAGGAATCCATAATTTGTAAATATCCTGCAACTTGAGTATGAAATTGGGTCAATTGTACAACAGGAGTTAATGTAACACTCTGAAAGCAGACACTCAGCTAGTAGGCAGTAACACCAGGCTTGATTTATAACCTGTGCTGAATGTTCAACTCAGCCAGAATTACAATTATCACGGGAAGACCTAGACTTTATCTCAACATTTTGTACGGTTAAGAGGCACACTTGACTTCTGCTATCACTTACAAATAAAAGCAAGATTGAAGAGCATATACAAATGTTGAGTCTTGCTGAGAGAGGACAAAAGAAAGACTGAAAGAATCCTTTACCGCCAGCTCATGAAAAGCATCACATGCCAATGAATCTTCCAGTTTTGTCAGAAGCAACACATAAGGACAGAGAACCTTTTAAAGAGCTTCTAGTTTATTTTCACATCTACAAAGGAATTAGAGTCAATGGCGAAACCTTCCCGACAAAAGGAACAATGAATGTGTTCTGTAACATCCCCCAGCAACAGCCACAAGCAAATCGTACCTTAAGTGATTGCAAACACAATGTAAATGCAGCTGAGGGAAGTTTGGAGTAAACTTTCCCTTTCAGAAATCACAGTATTGTAACAAAACCAGTGTAGAGCCTGAGGCAAGTAAAAAACAGCTGAGAAGCTCAATTTGAATGTACAGATTTTCCCGTTTCCTCCCTCAAAGCTCAAAGAACAGATAAACAATAGACAGTAGTTCACCTTTAAAAAAAACATAAATAAATCCTGAAATTTAACAAAAAATCTTTGCACATTAAAAAACAAAACCCTACGTTGAAATGAGAATTATTCCATGGATTAACACTTGAGCTTAATTCTCAGTTCAAATGTCTTCAGTTTATGAGTATTAATAAGTATTTTCTAGTCTGGCTTGCAGAATTCAAACACAACGCTCAAACGAAATTCTGCAGATTATTCACCTCAGGGACATCCAGAAACATTAACATTCTTCACAAAAATCCTGCTTCACAATGAATACCTCCAACATGAAGCAATTTAAAACCTACATGTCATAGAATAAACAAGCTGTGAGTGACACTGGCAAGGGAAAACAAGAAAAACTTGTTCTCTTGAAGTTATGAAAACCTGGAATGCTCTTGTACAGCTTTTTTGAAGTTTACCAGTAGAAGCTACTACTGGTCTCCATTTCACTTGTAGGGCAACAGGATCACAAAGCAGTAAAAGGTAGAAAGATGTTCATGATAAGCTTTCCATGTCCACAGAATATTCTGCAGTTAGCTTCCACCAAGACCACTCCTAACAAACAAAAAAGAAAATTAAAAAAAGCTTCTTGAGCTGCTGAGGGAACAGGATGAAATGAGCCTCCACAGAAATAATGTAGCCCAAATACACAACCTTCCTAGGCCTTTACATACCTCTAAAGATACTAAAACTAAAATCCAACCATTTGAAATAATTTGCATCCCAGGGCAAAAAAGAAAGAAATCTATCTTTTCAAGAAGCTTGTCCCACCTTTCAAATCACACACTTTTACTTTATATGATTTTGACAAAGAAATACACTACTCGTGGTCACAGACTAAACAGAGTTTGCAAATACTCCCTACCAGGGTTAAAAAAAAAAAAAAATCCAAGTACAGTAGGAATCAGCTACAAAAGTTCAGTAAGAGCTAGGTTCACTCCTCAGTTTTCGAGCTCTACTGCCTGAGGGGAAAAAAAAAAAGTCTCTATTACTATAAAGTTATTTCTTACTCTTGTAGCAAGTTGACCCTGGCTAGACATTAGGTGCCCACCAAAGCCACTCTAAGACTCCCCTCCTCAGTTGGACAGGGGAGAGAAAATACAACAAAAGGCTCACGGGTTGAGGCAAGGACAAAGAGAGATCATATGTAGTATCAGTTACTGTCATGGGCAAAATAGACTCAATTTGGGGAAAAAAAATTGATTTATTACCAATCAAAAGTAGAGTAAAGTAATGAGAAACAAAAACTCAACGTTAAAAACATCTTCCCCCTGTCCCTCCCTTCCTCCTAGGCTTAACTTCACTCCCATTTTTCTCTACTTCCCCCCCCGAATGACACAGGGGGATGGGGATTGTGGCCAGTTCATCAAATGTCACCTCTGTGCCCTCCTCTTTGATGGGCGGGGCAACTCCTCTCACTCTTCCCCTGCTCCAGTGTGAGGCCCGTCCCACAGGAGACAGTACTCCACAAATTCCTCCGATGTGAGTCCTGCCAAGGGGCTGCAGCTGCTCACAAACTGCCCCAGGGTGGGTCCTTTTCCATGTGATGCAGACCCTCCACGCCTGCTCCAGCGTGGTTCTCCACGGGGTCACAAGTCCCACCAGCAAACCTGCTCCAGCATGGGCTCCTCTCTCCATGGGGCCATAGGTCCTATAAGGAGCCTGTTCCAGCAAAGGCCTCCCATGGGGTCACAGCCTTCCTTGCACATCCATCTGCTCCAGTGTGGGGTCCCTCCAGGGGTGGCAGGTGGATCTCTGCTCCCCCGTGGACCTCCCTGGGCTGCAGGGGGCACAGCTGCCTCATCATGGGCTGCACCAGGGGCTGCAGGGGAATCTCTGCTCTGGCCCCTGGAGCACCTCCTGCCCCTCCTTCTGCACCGACCTGGGTGTCTGCAGGGCTATTTCTCTTAGGTATTCTCACTCTGCTCTCCAGCTGCAATTGCTCCTGTGCAGTAACTTTTCCCCCCTCTTAAAATACATAATCCCAGAGACGCTACCACCATCACTGGCAGCTTCGCACAGAAGCCACCCCTGTATCTCCCCTGCTACCAAAACCTTGCCATGCAAACCCAATCCAACTCTACTAAATAAACGAGTATCCTTTTTAAAATACCGAGTTTTGTAGGAATAAGTATCCCTGTTTAGAGAAAATACAACATGCAAAGAATTAAGAGATTTCTACATGTTTCGTTCAAGTTCACTGTAAAGAGTCTCACCACAAAGTCCATACTCTTTGCTTTGCATGTCACAGAAACAGTACACCCACACACGAAAGAAATGCTGCAACAGCAGTATATTAAAAGACGTGCTACATATGACAGGAAGAATTTTATTATGATGTGTTCCATCTCACCTTTCTAAACGGCATCTGAAAAATATTTTCACTTAACACAATGATTCTACCCAATGAACTGAATTTATTAAGAATGATATGCATACTTCCTCCTCTAATTCCAAAGGTACTTTTTCTGGATGTTAGGTTAAGTACATAAATAAAAGAAATGGACACACACTGTATTTATACATTAAATAGCCATTTACATCTAAAGGCTACAGTAAAAGTTCTTTGTTTCCCAGCTCAGGAGATACCTTCTCATAATGACTGCCGTGATATCCTAAGCAGTAAATACAGGAACATAAATGCACAGATTACACCATCCTGATTTCAGAAATGTAATCAGATCTTTGCCTCTGCTGCAAGTTTTCTACAGCAAAAAGGTAAACCAAGAGCACAGAGAATGAGTCAAGTGGGAAGTGCTCTTCAGTGGATGGACTACGTGCAACGTGGTGGCTCTCACTTGGGAAACTTGCACCTTGAAGCCCACGCAGGAGCTCAAACAAGCAAGTCCATTTCAGCACTGAAAGAGGAGAGCTGTACAACCCTGTCAGATGCCAAAAGCTGCAGCTGCTTTGCATCAGTTTTCCAGATGGTAATTCACATTAGTAGTCAGTCATAGATTATGTTCAAAGTATTCTGCCTCTCTCTCCTCCATTTGATTTAAGGGCTGTCACTGCACATGAGGCAAAATATTTACAGACTACTGCTAAGGGACACCATCAATATGGATAACACCATCAGCAGTGTAACTGAAAGGAAGGGGGGATAAGGAGGGGCATACAAGAACATCAGTTACCATCCCTTCCATCAGCACTCTCCTCACTTTAAACAAACATCTATAAAAATAAAACCTCAAGAAGCCATGTTTAACTGGTTATGCAGGTACATGAAGTACATTTAATATCACCACGTTAACAGCTTTGACACCTGCATTTATTAAATCCTACAATGTACACTGGAAAGCAGGTTTCCCAATTTAATGAACATGGAAAAACCCATATAGTATTTCCAAGACACAAAAAAAATCATCATAAAAGGGATAGCTACACATCCCAATAACCCAGAATATCTGGCTGACACCCCTTTCAGTAATTTAAGTTTAGAATACAAGATATGACTAAAGAAATCCCCTTATCAGGCAAGAACATTTCCCCAAGTTCTTCAGTGAACGGAAAGGAAGACAGAACCCTTTCAGAATTAAAACACTTCCAAAAAACTTAAATATAATCTTTACAGTTCCCAGTTCCTTTAAGCTTCACACTTCTAAGGAGATCTTCTACAGGGGGAACTGAATGAGCCAAGTCTGAGCTCAGGCACTGGGGAGTTGCATCAGAAATCAGTAACAGAGAATGTGACAGCTGCAAACAAGGCCTCTACAAGAGGTTTCAGATCAAGTGCTTCAGCCTCCTGATCTTGTGTCAACTAAGAAAAATTATTGGGTATTCTAAAATCAGAAGAAGTTTCTGGTGTGTAAATTATACACAAAGCTGGATTCTGGGGTACAGGAAGGGCATGGTTCTCCAGCTTAGGAAGATTTTGTTCTGCCTAGCAAGCTTCAGGTTATCTTATCAAAAAGGGGCCAGGGTCCCGCAAGAAAAAGATGCACTGCTCCAAATTTATCCCACCACTGCATGCTTACATTAATGTCACTGCCAGCTCTGAAAACTGAACTGCATGTAAATCTCAAAACATCAAAAGAAATTTGAGAAGTCACTCTTCCTCCTGAATACCACACTTAAAACCCTAAACACTTCCTAGACATTGCTGCTTAGAGTAGGGTATCGAAATAGAAATATATTAAAGAATTCAGACAAGAGTGATCAAGAGGCCTCATAAGCATGAAAATGACTGCTGAATTTAGAGCATTCAGCAGAGGAGGGGGAAGTGAGTCAAGCCACATAGTAGAAGAAAAAAAAAAAAGAAAGTAAATAGAAGTTAACAGAAGGAGGAAATATTTACCAGAAGAAGAAGAAAAAAAAAAGACAACCTAACAAGCAAGACACATGGCCCCAGTTCTAAGGAAGGGAAAAAGAAGATCCAAAACTTTCTACAACCTACTTTCGGAACAGAGACTATGAAATGAGCATCCCACTGGATGCAAACCAAAATTATTAAGACTGAAAAGTCTAACTTCTTGAAAGCTAAAATCCCAGAAGGGTCACACAATACAAGGTAACGGTTACCAGAAGAATAACTGCTAAATGCTCATTTGAAATCTAATCTTACCTACCCTTCAAAGACAGCAGGAGAAAGAAGGTGGGCGGGGGGGGAGGGAAATTGTACACAGAAACGGCAAGAAAAACAGAAAAGATCGATCATGCAACTGGGTTACACCTTACAGCAACTATAGGGACCCCAACCAAAAGCTTTGGACAGGCATTGTCTAATGAAGTGGGGAGTGGCTGCGCTGAGCTTTGCACTGTTATGAAAACAATTTCAACTATGAACTGCTAGAGCAGAGTATCAGTTAAATGACTAACTGAATCAGCAGAGTCATAGCATGAACAGCAATCACTTCTGTCAGACTGACACCCTGTTTTAAAAACAAAAACATTGCACAACTTCAGTTCCACTATCAGAATGTACGTGACAACTGAAATTTGAGCTTATTTTAAACAGCCTAAACCTCGCTATCTGCAGAACAAATCACTCATCCGGAAAAAGGTTCTTTCAGGTCCTCTGCACGGTAGGTCATCTCTGAAGGGTTCACTGAACTCCATTCACTTAATGGAATCACAAGCTGTAAGGCCTGGTTATGACTCTGCAACTTAAAGCTCTTTGCAATTAGTTTAAAGACCAGAGAAGTCTTTAAACGAAGACTTGAAGAAAATATAAAAATTTTTGAAAAGCTTTAAACACATCATCCATCTTGGCTATTACCAAGCTTAACATCTTCCTATCACGTAGGAAAGAAGGGTGCCTCAGAACTCGGCTCTCTTAGCTCGTAATCACTACCGCAAGTGAAGGACACGCATCAGCTCCTCTCGTCAGCTTTTCTGAATGCAAGGTGAAAAATCTCACCATTTCCTCCTCAGTGTCCATATCCCTTATCATTACAGTAATTAAACTAAAATTAGGAAAATGCAATTGGTACTACTCTCAAGGCCAGATCTCACGTTCACCCACTCTGTATCACTGCACACCCTGACTCTCTGTATTATCTTGTCTATACCACAGTGCCAGCAATCTCACAAGACAAATTTTGCCATTCTTCTCCTGATTCCCCTAGCTTTGCTCCTCATTTTTTTTCTCCTACTGAGACCTGTGCAGGCCCTCAGGCTCTCTCACAAAGGTAAAGCTTTTTCTCCTCATACCGTAAGAGCTCTGTGTAGCAGAGCACTCAGCTCACTGACCAGAAACACAACTCCTCCTCATTCATGGGCACTGCCACAACTGGGAATTCCACTCCATCCCATGTACCCACCTGCAATGAATCTCCATTTTGGCTGCAAAGAGGAGGATGGACTTTTTCCATTTTCAGAGCCTCAAAACAGCCAAGGAACTCTCACCCATTCCACCTGCTTATATCTTGGTATTTCTGCCTCTACACCTCTAGTCCCCCCACTGGCACAATTTTTCTTCGGGCAGGTCTAACACTGGTATGTGCATCAGTTCTGAATGCTAGGAGAGAAAAACGATCAATACCATCAACTCCACATTGCTGCTCCTTTTCCACTGCACCAAAAGCAAAAAGGTTGTCTAACTGCAGACTCCAAGAACAAGAGGCTGCACTTCCCTGCACGAGGTCGATCTTTAAAATGCGCTAATGACAGCTTCTACAAACTCACCTCATTACACCTAAAGGAGCTATTTTATTACTACTTCCCTGCCCCTCATATATACTGCATGTGCAAGCTTTTCAGTTTTTTATAATTACCCCAAATCCTATAAATTCACCAATGTCCTATCTGTAGGCTGCCTAAAATTTTCATTCTCCTTCAATCCTACTTTCCTCTAACCTTCCTGGCCTTTTCTACAGCACCTAAGTATAATATCTTTTGCCCCAAAACAAGATCAGAATCACCTCAATACTGCTTTTGCCTTTCATGTCAGTATTTCAAATTCATTCCACATTCACTCATTATATGCTGCAACCACAGTCCCTCTGGTATCTTTTTCCAGTCTGTGCCATAGCTTCAGCACTCCTAAGGCACAAGTCCTAACTATTCCACCCACCCACCTTAATGTCATTCTTAGTTTTCCTCTGTACTTAGGATTCTACGTGCCTGCCCCCCAGCCATTCTTTTCTCACTGCATCATAACTGCATTTTTCCTTTTCCTCTCTGCAAAGTAAATTATTCACAGGATTAACAGCACAAACCTGTTCTTTAATCTACAGTCAAATACTGAACCACTTTTGAAAGGCTGGCAGCTCTCAGCAGAAGACTCAATGCATCCTTCCCTTTCTCACAGCCTTCTCTGCAAAAACGTACAGTTTAATTAAAATAAAGTTCTTCTTTTATATAGGAAATTACACCACAAAATTTTATCTTTAGAAACTACTTCCTCTAAACAGAAATCTATAGACTCAGATGCCAAACAGGCATCATTTGCCTTTGAAAATGTATTTGTTGCACGTACATAAGTTTTCAAGGAATAAATGTAAAGTAAAAAGATCTGCCAGCACCCAGCAACTAAAAAAATAAAGAATTTGTGCCTGTCAGTATATAAGCTCTAAGAAAAGTATCTTTTCCACATACAAGGTGAAGAATCTGCTCCTTAAAGACAAATCACATCAATTATTCAGTTAACACTATCAGTGTCAATTTCTTTTACCAATGTGAAAGAATATTTCATCTTTTTATTGTAGCACTGTTCCAAGATTTACTAACATGACTCTTTAACACTGGTAGGACACTATGCAAACTGAGCAAGTATGATTATTAATTACATAGCTTTGCTAGAGAGCTATTGGGCGAGTTTCTTAGCAGCTATCTTTGAAGACAAGATGACTTCACCAACATCAAATGGGTACTGAGCATCATTCTAAAGACTTCTTCCAAGTCACCTTTCGGACAGGAACAAGGGGGGAAAAAAGCCCTAAAATGGAACACTTGAAAGCTCTGAAATTACATGCCTAAAACCCACTTGTACACTACCAATCAAGATCCAAGTAAATTAAAAAAAACCCAAAACCCTCAATGGTAAGTGAATCATAGACTAAGATACTCATGAAAATTAGTGGAAAATGCAGTAAGGCAGCCAGACAACATAATCAATAGACAAAAAGGCATATTGATATTTCTCTACAAGCTTGGCTGATCCTGTAATTACAGGTATAGGCCACAATCAAAGTAACCTAAATTTACACAACAGCTGTAATTTATCTTTCCATTAAAAGAAAGGAAACTTGATTAAACTAGGTAATGGAGTGCATGTTTCAAATGCCTAATATTTTAATGTAAATACAAAAGCATCGACATCTGGTTTAAGGTCACTGGAGACTGGGAAAGGACACACAAGAAATAAAAGCACGCATTCTTGTACTGTCTTCATATATTCATGTATTGTCTTTTAGTTCCCAAGATTTACTGTTGATCACAGCAGGAATCGAAGCAAGACTCTCGCCTGACATCTTGTCTTACCTCGTATGGCCATTTTTGTCCAGCCCCACTAATGAACTAACCCAGCACTCCTCCTCTTATCCTGAAGGCCTCGAGCATTTCTTGGGAGATGTGATCTTCAAGAAATAAAGCAAGCCTGAAGCAGCAACTACATGAGATTTCAAAAGTCTAAGGATCTAAATTTTAACTGCATGCTCTCTAGTACTCAATGACTTAGCCTGTAAAAATTAATAGCCTAAAAAGCGAGATCATTCACGATTTAATTTTTAAATTAGGGTGATTTTTTGCAACGTGTTCTCTGTTTTTCCCCAATTCAGTTTTGTTCGCTCATTTCTAATAAATTACTCAGCATCCTCATTTCCCTAATAGGTAAGAAAACCTAAGACCTCTGGCAGCTTCTGGCTGACGCCATCGCGAATTCCACACCCCCTTTTTTGACAGGATTGACGGCGGACTGAGCCGCCGCTGCCTTCCCCACGAACTTACACAACGCCAGCGGTGTGTGACCGGGTGCAGCACTGCCCGCAGCCCCCGGCCCGGCTCCCAGCCGCCTCCCGCTGCCGCCGGGCAGCTCCGCCGAGCCCCTGCGCTCGCTGCCCCTTCCAGCCCTCCCCTCCCGCCCCCCGCTGCCGCCGCTGCCCCGCCGCTCANNCCGCTCACCTTTCGGGAACAGCAGCTTCACCTCCCCGTTCTCCTCCCGGCTGAGGGCCCCGCCGCCATCTCCCGCCGCCGCCACCACGGGCAGCGCCCCGTGCTTCCTCCTCTCCTTGTCCCGCTTTTCCTTGGGTCTCTTGGGCTTGGCGCTGCCGCCGCTGCCGCCGCCTCCCGCCTCGGCCGCCAGCGCCAGGCGGTGTCGGTGGTGGCGGTGCTGGTGCTGCGGGTGGGACGAGGAGGGGGAGGCGGACGGCGGCAGCAGCACCGCGGGCGGCAGCAGCTTCCGGGACAGCGGGGAAGGGAACGCGAAGCCCCCCGCGCCCGCCAAGGAGCCCGAGGGCAGGGTGGCGAAGCCCCACGGCGCGGGGCCGCTGTAGCTCGACACGACCGCGGGCAGCGGCTGCTTGGCGCTCCCGCCACCGCCGCCCCCTTCACCGTTGACGCGCTTAGCGCCCTTCAGGCTCCGCTCCTCGGCTCCCTTCACCTTCTTGGCGGCCGGCTGGGATCCGCGGGAACCTTTCGCGTCCGGGGCCGCCCTGGCNGACCGGAGCGGGGAAGAGGCGGCGCTCCTGAGAAAGCCGTTTGTTTGGGAATAAGGAAGGTTTGGACCCCGGCGCATCCCGGGGATTTCGTTAATGCTTCAGGTTTTGGGCTTCCCCTCTCTGGGAGTAGCTGACGGGATCCCGGCAGCCCCGCGGGTTGCTCCTGGGAAGGGCGTTTGTTCGGGAATAAGGGAGGTCTGCACTAGCGCCGTTCCCGGTGGATGTACCCCGGGAGGCGANGGCTCCCTTCACCTTCTTGGCGGCCGGCTGGGATCCGCGGGAACCTTTCGCGTCCGGGGCCGCCCTGGCGCCCAGCGGCTCCTCCTCGGGGGGCGCCGCGCCACGACCGGGACTGGGCGACTCCGCCATCTTGAGCTCCGGCGTCTATTTACTCTCGGCTCGCCCCAACCGACAGCGCCGGGGGGCGGGGCAGCGCCCGCACCTCGCCCAATGGGCAGGGGAGGCTCCAGACAGACAGTGAGAGCGACCAATCATAGGGCGGAGAGAGGGGNACTAGCGCCGTTCCCGGTGGATGTACCCCGGGAGGCGATGCACCGGTCCCTCGGGATGTCCCGGGGACGAGGGCGTTGTTCGATGGGCGCCCTGTGTAAAGGGCTGAGCCCGAGTTCTCCGCGCTCTCCTGCACCCTCGGAGGGAGTCAGATAAAGCCTGGAAGCGGAGGGCCTGAAGGCAGAGGCTGCGGAAGTCAGCGGCTCTGCGAGGGGCCGATGCCATCCCGCCGGGACAGTCGGGTGTCTGTCACCAGCGGGATCATTGACCGCTGTGCCTCAGGGAAGGGATTTGAGCTCAGTGTGCCGAATAGGAGCCCCCCGGCCATGCCTTTGGCGTCTAACGTTGCCATAGCTGCTGTTCAGGAGCAGACTGAAGTTCCCCCAAGTCCTGGTGTCAGCAGGAAGCGTCGCGGAAATGAGCAGAAGTTTCCTGGAGCGTTCGCGTTGCCGGGCTCCTGCTCTGGTCAGTCACACCTGAGGTCTCCTGGTTGCAGTGGGAATAGAGTCACTGCCGCACTAAACCGAACCTGGCAGAGGGCAGCCAGATCAAATTGCTCTGAGAAGTTCTGTACGCGATGTATCAGCAGGCAAACAAGGTTTTAAGTTTAGATTTTTTTGCTCCACAAACTGTTTTCATTTGCGCTGCCACTGATCAGCCTCAGAAGAAGCTCCTAGCACTTGGGCTATCTCCTCCTTTGCTTCATTTTCTTTTGAAATTGTAAACCAGGCTGAATGCAGTTCAGTGTTGATCCCAACAGCAGCAAAGAACAAATTTTCTGTATCCAGACAACTCTGCTTTTTCCTCAGATGTTTCAAGTTCCACTACTGTGAGAGTGTATCCTCAAACTGTTTCTGGGCCTGATGGGGAAAATGGCATCTACGTCAAAGGAAGAACATTTCACAGCAGGTATTTGAGCAAACTCAACTCACATCCAATCCCAGACTGAAATCCAGGTACAAATCTACCCATACGAACGTAGGCTGGTAAACTAGAGTGGGCCTATGAGTATGAAGGTCATCTTCCACTACCTCAGAAATGTTTTGTTTGTATCAGTGGGTGAGAAGAACCTGTGCATTTTAATAGACATGTCTCTTTCCCAGGTTAAGGAAAGGCGACCCATCCACCTTAGTCAAAATCAGTGATTTTGTCTCAGTTGATGTTACAGGTGCCATGAGATGCACACAAGGCCATTGATATCCCTATATACCAGTCCCTAATGGAAACTGGATTGTGGTGACTCTAGAGTGAGAATTTGAGGCACCTCATGGTACTGTCTCAACTTCACAGGCTTTACAACCAAGTTCATCTTACTTCTGTGCTGGTATTGATACCAAGTCAACAGTATATTAAGTTCACTCAAACTTCAGATAAGTCACGACCATATTTTCACCTCTGGCTTTTGGGGGCTTTGAGAAACAGAAGAGCAGTGTTTCTTTGTTCTTTAACTAGAGTAAATCTTAGGGCTTGGTTTTGGTTCAAGGACTTGACCACAACCTCTGTGAAATGCCAGAGTCACCTAGGAGTACATCACTTTCCTCCATGCAGGAGACTTATTAGGCTAATGAGGCTGGATAGCTGTATAAATAACTGAGTATCTTGATATGTGCACTTACATCAATGTTAATAATTAAGACAATTCATATTTCTGGACTTTGTCTTGGATATGCTTGGACATCTAAAAAATGCATTGAATCATCATGTAACCCAGAAATACAAAAATAGGTACAGAGATAAAACTGGTGAAAGGAGAACTCATAGCCCAGCACTAGATTTAAAAACTGACAAAGTTATAAATGTGCAGCAAAGTTTAACAGCTGACAATATGCTACGAAACTCAGGTCAAGCTCAAGTAGTTTCCTGTGCTTTCTGAAGTAGCATATTGTGCTTGTAAGCATAAGCCAAGTTTCTATTAGTGAATTCTTTATAAAATTCAGCTGGAGCAAGATGACAGAGTACCTATTACATGTAATTGTTGCTTGTTGGAAAGCAGTGTGACTAATGTTTGGGGGATTGCTGCTGCTATCTCATAGCCATTTGTCAGCAGAGAAAATTGCAGGGTGCATGAAATTGAGAAGCCGGCTCTGTTTCAGCTCCCGCAGTTGTGCTGCCCTACGGGCATTAGAGGGAGGGGCGTTGTCCCTGTCACTTGTTTTGTCACCAATCACACAGGTACATTAAAGTGTTCCACCGTACCTATGGTGAGCACGCACGCATTCCAGAGTATTAAAACGAAATTTCAGGGTGTCTTCCTTACTACCTGTTTTTACTCTAATTAAACCTCTGGCTGCTGGTGCACACACCCCAAGCAGACACTCCTGAGCGCGACAGACAAGATGAGAAATACCAAAACTGCTTCAGAATAAAGAATGTCTTTACAAAAGGGAGGTAAATACAAGCAGTATGCCTTGTATGAAATGCAGGTTAGAATCACAAATTTGTTCTGATGTTAATTGAAAAGAGTGAAATATATATGCTTATAATGAAATGATACAATCTCGAGAAACAGTGTCAAAACACTGCCCCCAAACCAAACTACTGTAGAGAAATACAGTAGTGTCTCGTGTCAAAACTTCAGTCCCCTGCAGAGAGAGAGCTGTGTGAACTGGGAGTCTTTGTGGGGGTCAGTCCTGAGGGGTGTTGGCAGCACCCCACACACAGAGACCAGAGAGCTCATCTCTTTCAGCAGAAGCCTTTAAACTGATTATGGAAATTATGTCAATGGACTTTTTGTCTATAATTTTGTATGCACTTAGGGAAATCCACGAAGACTTTCTAGACCATGGAAACCGAAATGAGGCAAAACCATAACAGTAAAAATGTCAGGCACGAAGCAGTCCAGTATCCAACATGCATTAAGAATAAGCTTCCCATGTTATTAGCCTGCTTACTACAAATGTGTTGCCATTTTAATTAGGATAATTATGAAATGCTGATATAAATGGTTATTAATCAAAACACTTATTTAAACAAGTTAGAGTATACACTCACCTAAACTTAGAATCATTTCAGACAGCCCCTATAAAATAAAAAGCTGAATGTAAATTCTGTACACAGGTTGAGTTACAGTGTTTTTGCTTTATGCTCTTAGCTGCCTACCAAAGCAATGCTTTGTAGCCTTACTCAGGACTCCAAATAGAAAAACAGCTTTCAGAAATGTTATTTAATCTCTTTATAATTCCAACGGTTTGCTCTCCATGTGCTTACTTCCTTGGTTTGGCATCTGCTCAGTTCTTAAGTCAAGCATGGAAATAATTGTGCCAAGTGTAAATTGAAAACATTTGATAACACTTAGACATCTTTATGCTGGTTTTTGTCTGCAGAACTGGCTAACTGTAATTTTTAATGCTATTCATTTTTTCTTCAAACTCATTGAAAGTCAGTTAATTCATCTTTGGAGATGGAGGTGAAAACCAGCCTTATGTGCGCAGAAATGTACTGACAAAGGTGGCCTCGTCATGTAAAAGTGTGATTTATTTTAGAAGAGCCTCATTTTCCATAGTCAGGGTTTTCAGACCAACCAGTGACATATCCAAATACTTCTGCAATTACCACCCAAACAATGGAACTAAATGAGACACTGGGGACTAACTTGGCTCCTAACTGGGAGCTGCTGACAGTGTGACAAGCCTCGCTCCAGGGCGATAAGAACTGCCCCCTCCTGCCGTTGTCCTTCGCAAGGGACAGTGTCCCCACGCCTGAGCAGTGGGAATGTGCATCTCTGATCAAACCTGTGACCAAGGCAGTGGTTATCCTAAAAAGCCTTTTTTCCCCTCGGATGTCTCTGCTGACTGCTCAGGGGTGGTGGGTCAGATATTTGGCGGAGTGGCAGGGCAGACAACTTGGGCCACTCATGATTTTTATTACACTGTTCATCTGCCAACATTTTATAGAATCCATAAAAACCACAAAAAGGAGTTTACACTTCAGGGAGGACCTATACTACCTTGTTTAATGTTTTTTTCAAACAGCTACAGATTACTGCTATAACAGCTCTTTAGTCTTTACAACTGGTTTCCTCACTTGTGTTTAACATGTGAAACACCCCAGCTCCGATATTTTTTTGAAGTGTAATAACAATCACAACAATGGAGCAAACTTGGAAAGTCTTGATATACACAATTTTAAATGATATCTGCTTGCAGTTGAAAAGGTAATTTGCTTAGCTGTTGTCTTCATAGCACTCAAAGAAATTTTGACTATTTGAAAGATCTCTAGAATTTTTCAATACAAAAGATACATAATGACTACAAAATCAGTATGAAAGCAAGAGAATGCAAACCAAGCAAAACTGAATTTCCTTACATATGGAGGGGAGGAGGAGGAGATGGATAAAAGTCTTACCCATTTTCTTATTTCAGTAACAATTAAGATAATAATTTTCTTCAAATGAAGCTGCTGGTTTGCAGCTCTGGATTTTTTACAGATTAACAGCCTCCTCACTGCAATTTGAGATACCTGAATTCCCTGCTGCTCTGCACAGATCTCTACAGATACTTAAACAAGTAGTCATTTTTTCATTTCCCTTAGAATCCGCTACCATTAGATCCACCTTCACTCAGATTCCTCCAGAGTCTGTCCACTCTCATATTTGTTTGCTATATCCTGGCTGCATTTTTAAAAATACAATACAGAGCCTAAACCTTCTATCCCAGCAGATCTACTGCAGATCTACTCCCGTCCTTGGGGAAAGGGAGACCATGGGAGAAGGGCTCTTTCTTTCCATGGGCTGTGCCTGGAAATTACCATCTTTTCTGCTTGTTGATGCTCCAGCTGCAGGCCACTCCAAACATCATGGAGAGGAGGACCTGCAAGTCTTTGCTTCAGCAGGCACAGGAATCAATATCTATTTGCTATGACAAGGACTTAGAGCAGCCACATTTCCAGTTGAGCTGTGCCTGCCTGGGCTGTAAATAGCCCCATACCCCATCCTTTCATTTGTATCAGCTTGGAAATTCTACAGAAGTCTTTCAACAGAAGATTCCAAAGGCTTTCACAGGTGATTGTGGAACTAGTTTGGTTTTTTATAGGGGTTTTTTGGTATAAGTTTTGACATAGCCTCTGTTATATATCTTTAAGATCCCTTCCCACCCAAACCATTGCATGAAAGAAAAGGCACAGACTCTCCCAAACTAAGCTTGAAGAGAATACTTATTCCTTAACAAGCAAATCTATGAGGTATGCATAGCTCTTATTGTTACCAAAGAGTTAAGTCGATGAACTGAAATCCATATGGATTTCCTGATGGATTTTTTTCCTATCCCTAAAGGCTAATGGAATGATAAACAGATCAAAGAATGGTCATAGAATGGTTGGGTTGGAAAGGACCTTAAAGATCCTCTCATTCCAACCCCTTTGCCATGGGCAGGGATGCTTTCCACTAGACCAGGTTGCTCAGAGTTCCATCCAACCTGGCCTTGATTTGGAGTACATTTACTTCTAGGAAATTCAGGTCTTGTGTCTTAGGTACAGGCACTTCTTTGCAAAGTAGCAGTTTATATTTATAAGTGTATATATAAAAAGAAAATAAACAGCTACTTATATGTAGCAGCTAATCTTTCACTGCTCACCTCAGCTTGTCGGTCACATAAACAACATCTTCATGGAAGAATCCACAATAAAGAGCTTTCTGTCTGTTCACAAATTTTATTCCACAGTAGAGGCAGCAGCTCTTCAGATAAGTGCCCATGGTGATTCTGGGAAACAGTTAGTTTAAGACAAGCTGTTTAAAGTAAAAAAAATGCATTTGCCATGTCATCAGATTTTCTCTGATGTACCAATGTAACTGCAAGATAATTGCACCTGAAATTTCTAGACTGTGGCACTAGGAAAGCATCTCACAGTATAAAGTCACCCAAAAATGTTTAAGTATGTGTACTGGGTGGCAGTTAGGGGCTTTGGGATTCACTCAGGATGGAAGGAATAACTTCAGCGTAAATCTAACACATCACTATCAGCCTCAGATCACAGTCTTGAAATGGGAGATAAGCAGGCTCCTCCCAGCCTGTTCATGTGAAATCACAATTGTACCTCGTTACTTGTACAGTCTTGCCCTGGCTTAGAGGCAGGAATGCTGAGCCTACATGATGGATAGCCCCACTTCCAGCAAACATGCAGGACAGATTTGTCATCTCACCACAGACTCTGGCCCAGAGGCTGCTCCAAGCGAGCTCCCTCATGCTGGTTGCTTCTGATGCTCAGAGTTAATGGGGAGGGAGAGGAAGAAGCAGATGGAAAAATTCATCACAGATTCTTAATCACTGAAAGAAGAGACATTTAAAAGTGCTTGCTTGATATTTCTACATAACATCATTAAGATAAAAATTCTAATAAAAACTCCAGCCAGCCTTCTGAGTTGTGTAACTGAAGTGTGCAGCAGTTTACAAGCAGTGACGTACCCTGGTGCCCTTTCTCTGGACCTTACTGTTACTCATATTTTGGTCTCTAGCAAAGGGAGGATTTGTCTCATGGTTTCAAATGTAAATTAGATAGGCGCATTATGTGGTCTGTAAGAGCACCCATACATTTTATGCGTTATGGGGAGTCCCTAGAGCACATCACAAATTCCAGAAGTGGTGAGGAGAGGAGCACTGGATGGCTGAAACACAAAGCAGTTGGTTCAGTGACAAACGCTGCTCCGTTCCAAAATACCTCCCTGTGATCTGGGGACTGCGGACAGGCCCGAGAGCCGAGCTGCCGCTCTTGGAGCCAAACCCCTCTTTGAGGCAGGGTTGAGCTCAATCTTTTGGACTAACGTGGAAGATCTCTAAGAGAGACTTTTTGGCTCACATAGCCATTCCAACTTAGCACCCAGAGGAGGCCGGCAGGTCCCTGAGGTCCAAAAGAGGCCTGATGTTTTAAAATTTTTTTAATTGTAAGACTAGACACCCCCTTTCATATGAATCAGGGAGTCTGAGACCACCCTCCCTGTTGTGGAATAACTGCTCAAATGAAAGTTCAGTTTTTCTAAACAGAACATGTGACAGGCAGAAGTACCAGAGAAGTAAATTCAGCTCAACTTTGAGCACCACCCAGTATCCAAACTGTAAAGAACTAATTTATCTGTAGAAATATTTTTGTAGGGTCTGAAAACTTATTTCCAAAAAGGGTAGATTTAGGGAAAAAAATACATTTGAGTGTTCTTTCCAGCATCAATGAACTTGTATCAATTTGCTGTCTGATGACACAGAAGGTGAAAGAGGTGCTCAGCAACTGCTTTTCAGAGCTGTTAGGTGTCTCACTAGTCCTAATGTATAATAAAGGCTGATTTACATTATAAAAAGAATTACTTGCATTGCTTCCTTCTTACCAGTGATTTACATGTCAACAGGCAGACAAAGATGTATTCACTGCATGGCAACGGTATCATAAAGTGCCCTTGTTCAGATAGCACTTTAAGGTCTCAAAATGCCTGACAAGAGATTGTTTTGTGAACTTAACATTCGTCACATCTCCACCTCTCCCACCCACTCCCGGATGTTTCAAGGGTCAGTTTATCCTTATTGGGTTATTATCCTCTTTTTTCTCCCACCTTGGGGAGTAATCTTTGTCTGGGCCTGATCAGGCAAAACCCAGGAGGCTGGTACTCAATTGCAGATTTGAGCAGAAGATCCAACCCAACAATTTATTTAAAGAAGCATCTTCCTTGAGCTGCATTCCTGTTACCCAGCCGCACCTCTCTGCCCCTCTGAGGAGCTTACAAAACAGGGAACCTGCTTAACAAGTTCACTTCAGCCTTTTGTTACCCACAGGCAGAGACAGTTTCCCCCTTGTACTTGCTGCAGTTCAGCTCTTCCCACCTCTCTCCTCTGGCATTACGTGCTCCTTGTTCTTCCCAACCCTGGCAGACTCACTTTTTACCACACACCAAGCAGAGACCATTCTTTGGATCACTTTATCCAGGGAACTTGCTTGGCTTCTGAAGTGCTCACAAAGTACTCCCCAGAGATCTCATGACCTGAGTTATGAATAATTTTTTAATTAGCTTTTATAAAAACCAGTGTACAAGTGCTTTCTCAGAAAAGCCTGATGGTACAGGCTGTTCACATCAATGGGAAAAGTAACCCTAGATTCCCTACAGGAGTTCACAGGGATGGCTATTTTAGCTTTCAGTTGTCTCTAATGAAATAGATCAGAAGCTGCATTACTACTTTTTAACAAAACTGCCAGACTTTCACTGGTGGGTTCAGTTGTGTCCAGATAGCACAGTAACGTGGAATTAGAGTGTACCAGGCTCAACCTTCCTTCACTTTCAGCAAAATAGTGTTCAGTGCAGGCAAGACTGAAACCCTAAGATGAGAAGTGCACTGGGCAGGGCTGATAAAATGTGTAAGTGATATTACAAAGTTAAATATTCACCATAAAGCATATACATTTTGGAGACGCAGTAAATAAAAGAACAGCTACAGCCAATGTACACCAGAGCTGGCAACCTCACAAGGTTTGTGTCTTCTTCCTGCCAGCTTCTCCAGGCTCACTTGAACAATGAATACACCATTTAGTGTGAAAAGAGCAAGAAAGCAAATAAAAATTTGAACAAATGTAGCAAAAGACTTGAAAACAGTCATTATGAACCTGATGGGGTTTTTTGGTCCTTTTAACATTAGGCCAGAGATGTAGCAGGTGGAATGTATACTAGGATGGAACGACACACCAGGTGTCTTCTGGTGAAGAGTGGAGTCGAGTAAGCAGAAAAGCTCAGCAGTCTTTGATATTCCATGTTTGAACAATGGGATCATCTTTGATCCAAGTCCAGCTCTTCATTTGACTTGACAGTCAAGCTCTACGTGAGATTGTGGCACTACCTACCCAAAAGATCAAATTTTTTGCCTGCCTGTGGTCTTTTGTACTAAGGACTGTAACTCTGTGGATCAAAGTAGGAGCTGTAGATGTGAAAGACAACTTCCACCTCACTAGCTGAAAGCCGTGGAGCTCAGTCACGGTGCCTGAGGCAGAGCTAACCACTGTCCTTATGAGTGCCCCAGAACTGCAAACAGGGACACACAACACTCAACCCCATGGATGAATACCTGCATTGAGCTCACCACAGCTGTTTACATGCACAGGGTATGTAACTTTGCAGGATTTAAGCCAAAATGCAAAACTTATTTCTTACCTTGGCCTCACCACAGTAAGTTCTTCAGGCAGACACAATATAATTTCAGAGGCAAGAGTTAAGTTGTTAAAGAGATCAACTGTTACAGCAACTATGACTGAATAGATCAAAATAGCAAACAACATTTTATTTGCTCACTGCTTTAAGACTGCAAATACTAAGCTTTTGCCACATAGTCTTAGAAGCAATGAAGTGAAGCACTTGGTACAGGTCTTAAGGATACCACGGCATTGCAGCCAGTAAGTGTTACTTTCTTGTTTTGACCCAATACTTGACAAACCTGGGTTTTGATTAAGTACATGCATTTAAATACTTAGAAAAAGTCACATCAGCAAGCCTGGTTCTCTGATTAACTGGATGTTACTAAGCCTGTTACTAACCACTTCACAGCCTTGCTGTCTTAACAGGCTTTAGATACTCAGAGGGCTCCAGAGTAGTCAAGTGCGTTGCGCTGGCTGGCCCCAGCTATGCTCTGTCCTAGTTTCATGGGTTCCATGCGTTTAACCCTGCTTTTTAGCCCACACGGGATAACCTCTCTTAGAAGCTATTTCAGCGTCTCAAAAGCTGAAGAGCATTTTGAGATTCTGAGAAAGGCCCTTCTTTGGCAATGGGCTGTAGGAATTGCAACTTGTTTGTTTATACTGCAGAGATGTTACTCCTCCCTCAAGCCTTAAGAAAATTCTCAAAGCCTCAGTTGTGTGCAATTGTATCTGGTCGCTCAGTTTCATGGTCCCAAGTCCTTAACTCCTTTTTCCTCCTCAGAATCCCCTTTTCAAGGCAGTATTCATTGCTAGTCTTTCCCTAGCCCAGTCCTCTCTTGCTGAGTTCCCTCTCTCTGTCTGCAGCGTGCCAGGGTTATGCTGCAGGCAAGAGCTTTGTATTTGAGTGCTTCCCAACAGTCTGACCTGCAGCTAAAAGCAACTGCTCCAGCAGCACAGGGTTATCATGCTGCTCAGTCACTGCCTCGCACTCGATCTCATTCATTCTTACAGAGATTTATCTCCAAAGAAACCCAATCCAAGATTCCAATATACAAAAACCCAGCGGTAATTCTTTGAGATTTTCATTGTTCTGCCCAGTTCCCAAGTTAGAATCCTCTTTAAGGAAAATTACGTGAAAATGCAGCAGGTTTTCCTAGCAGATAAGAAATAAAAATGCTGGCATAATGCTCTAATTACTATCAAAATAGAAAGTTACCTGCCAAAGCAACGCACAACCTTCAATATGCTGAATAATAGAGATAAGCAGTGGTGTAGGCAGAGGTCAGCTTTCTTGAGACTTGAGAATTCACATTTCTAAAGCATAGAGAACTCATTCTTCTTTTGATGTGATAATTCACTGCATGATTTGTTCAATATTAATACCTTTAGAAAAAATTTATCAATGGTATATTAGAAAAACACAGGACAAACAAGCCAATGCAGTGGTTATTAATAGAAATAGCTGGGTTGAATAGCAGTACTGCTTCTTTGCTACAGTGATCAAGTCAATGCCTGAAAAGCTGCACTTCAGAGATGAAAGCTGAAGACTGCTTTCAGAAAAAGTAACATGGAAGACTGGAACTAAACATGATTGATTTCAATATATGTACAAAATGGCTTCAGTGATAATTTGCAGGCCAATGTAATACTCTAAACCCTTTTAGATTCCATTTCAAATAAACCACAAGGAAAGGTCTTGGGTTTTTTTGATGAAGCTGTTAAGAAGATAATATTTCGAAGTTATGACGTGGAACTCCCCAGCGTAAAGCATCCAGACCTGCAGTTATCTCTGCACCACCCACAAGAGCAGATACAGAAAGTAATGACATTGGGCAGGTTTCACCTTGCTCTTAAAAGTGTCAGCTTATCTGAAATACAATAGGTGAAAATATAAAACTCAAAGCAGGGAACAGCGAGTTGTGAATCAGCTCTGTCAAAGGAAACAGAAATCCATATAGGACAATTGCAGTTTTGTATCACTAAAGCAAAGAAAGGCAGGAACCATTCTTTGAGTTTTTTCTCTGACTAACTCAGCCTGGAATAGGATCCAAATCTGTGCAAAGCTAACGGGGAAAAAAGATGAACCTGGATGTACTTTAATTAAACATAACCAGATGGCCTGTATGTAGTGCACAGATTTGGGTCAGCCTTTGCTGTAAGTGAAATTCATATGTGAAAACCAGAAAATCTACTACCTGCACAGTTTTGTATTTTATTGGTGGACACATATGGAAGGGATCCTTGAAAAGTACATCCAAAACATATTTGGAAATTTTCTTATTTTAACTTTTTTTCCCAAAAGTTCCAATGATTTAGACTGCCCAGGGGTGCTGACAGCCCATCTCGCATTACAAATCCACAGGAGCTCCGTAAGAGTGAAAGTCTGAGCTAATCATCTGCAACGTGAGGAAAGGGAGACAAAGTTCAGGCCAGCCTTATTCTGCCAACTGCAGAACATTCCAGCTGTCTGCACTGCTTACAAATCAGGAATATAGTGGATATAGGTTATCTCAAATGGCATATATCATTGAATTATTTATTTTTAAACCAAAAATTGCAAAACTACATCCATGGGAAGTATTTATAGTGCACACAGTTCTTTGAAAGAGCTCCCCAGCTTGGCAGTCTGTCACATGTACCAAGCACATGGTGATTAAATCCACAGTCAGAGACAGTAATTGCAAGTTATGTACCTTCAGGAAGTTACAAGAGAGCTGCTATCTGGGCATTAGCTCTCTTTTAGCAGAGACACTAAAGGTACAAGTAGTAGATCAGACAATGTTTCCATGGCTAAAGTTCAGATTAATTTCGTTTCACTACCTAAAATGAACATTTTCTTCTAAACATTCTTCTTTGCTTCTCTGGCATTATTGCTAGCCAGAACTTTTAAAGTAGTTACTAAAAATAAGGTTCTGAGTGTCAGTGTTCTGTTCAAGTATGAGATCTGTAAGCTAAGCCAGACTGCCATCCTTCACTCCATTACACTGTGCTTCTGGACACAGTTTTCTTTCCTAAGAGTAAAAACACCCATAGTGAGATTTTTACTTTCTTTAATTTAAAGATTGTATTACAGAAAGTTTAAGTAAGGAATCCTTATAAGGATTAACTCTTGACATAATATATTGCCAAGATACAGTGTAGCTGCAAGGGCTCCAGGTGAACCTTCATATAAGTTGCTTTCTTACATACACAGTCGCTGAACAACAAAAGTTGTATTCCCCATCTGTAAGAGAAGACAGTGGTATTGAAACAGTCCTTTTACCAGTGTGTTCTGGTTTTCCCAAATTAGAAACATGCCATACTAAAACCACAAAATCCTACTACACAGAAAGGTGATAGAGATGAATTTTCTAAAGATTGCAACTGATGAAACATTAAAATGAAAACTAAGGAGTGTTGATTATGTAAAATGGTTTCTCTTTTACTGGCAGGTCAAATATACTAAGAAACATACAAATATTTTTGATAATCTAATTCCAGATGAACTCAAAACACTGAAGTAACATACACAGGCTAAGAGAATTCAATACTGTTCCAAGGCACTTACTGAATCTCCATGACTAGATGAAAACCAGAACAAATCAGGTCTGACAATTAAACAGTATATAATATAAAAATAACCTTTTGCTTACAATTTACAAAATGCATTACAATCTTTATCTCTGCTAACCTGCAATTCTGGCTGTATGTGTCCAGCAATTTTTGTAAAAAACCCCAGAAACTATTTTCTAAAACTTCAGGGCAAATAATTTACAAATAAGGTACACAAAAATTTAGATCATGCAGAGATTTCTTACATCTTCTGTTAATATTTTATGATTGCAACTTTATCAAATTATATACTTACTTGCCCTGTACATATACAAAATAATGCATACATGGTAATCAAATGTTAGCAAAAAGTAGTCCATAAACACGATCTGTCAAAAGTATTACTATATTAACATATGTCTACAAGCAGCGTGTAACAGGGTTAAAAGACATTAAGGCAATAATACTTGAAGTTACAAAATAAATCATATGTAATACTTTCTCCTAAGTGTAGTAAGGCAGGTAGATGGCCCCAGCAAAAAGTTAGGTTGTAATACTGGAATCCACTGTTGTGAACCATGTGTCAGGTTTTGCGTGGGATGCACTGCAAGGATGTACCATTGATAGTTAGATCTACACTGCTCTGTGTTAGTTGCCCCCCAGGAAAGTGGAACACTAGTTCTCTAGTTCTCAGTGGCACTTGAGTTTTCCAGTATAATTTATCGATAGTATGTCCATGGGTTCTTGGATCATGTCCATTCTGAGGGTGGCTCTCTTGGTCCTCTGGGCTTTGCACAGCGGTTACCAAAACCTAAGGAAAGAAATGTGTTTAATACTTTTGTCTGCTGGGACAACATAAGCTCACAAAGGCTGGCAGCAGTCAGAAGATCACTAAGACATGCTCCAGCTCTTACAGAACAGATTTACTCTCAGGGCTAGAAAACAACTTTGTAGTATGAGGAATTCTGAAGGCACTCTGGCTATAGGAAATCCAAATATGAAGAATTTGTATATCATTATACTTCAGTACTTAAACCTCACTGGAAAGTACTTTTCAATAAATACAGTATTACAGCCTTTGTTATCTCCTTTTTTTTTTTCCTCCTTCTCTGCATACTTAAGCAGTTATCAGGTATTATTTCTGGAAGTTTTCAGTGCTTTACAAAAATTATAACTTATTTGACAAATTCTATATTTTATACATTTTGGGTTTTTTTCAAAGTGAAGAATTATTTAATCATTTATTCTGGGGAAAACTCCTTCAGCACTGCTGAAGAGACTAGGCAGGCTTATTTATCTGAGTTCTGCATCTCAGTGAGTTTCAGGGTGGCAGTAGCAGCAGCTATCCAAACCAGTACTGATACTGAATCCCCTGTTTAAGTCATCTAGTGATTATATTTTGAAAGAATTGTAATTACCAATATCTGTTACTTCTGCAGGAAATTCTGAAATTTGACCTCTTGTATCAGCGGAACCAGAAAAAGAAATCTGAGGTAAAATGTCAGTTGGTGTTTTGTTGCTTCGTTCAGGACGATCTGGAAAACACAAAAACCCCTCAGTGTAACATTCACTTAGACACCACTGTGCCAATGCCTCTTGTCATTACGGTCCAGAAAACAACTGGCAGCAAATATTATTTACAAAAATAAAGCTCTGAAAGCAAATTTCTCATTTCCTAAAAATGATACTTGAAAATTGTTTATGAAGTAGATGTTCAGTGACAGAAACATATTTCTGCTTGCCAAATCTGGATTATTATTTTGTGTTAGTTTGTATGGATAGCTGAAATCCCACATAGCATCTATTTATAGCAAAAGCTCACAGTGCCATTTAATACATCAACATAAAGGCATCTGTTCATGTTCTTTCTAAACTAAAGGTTCTTAGACATCATAGGTAACAACATATTTAGTATAATACATTTGACAATATATTTAGATATCTTCAGAGCAAACACCCAAGTTCAGGAAAACTTTTGTTCAGTAGGAAAAACGTATTTTTAAAAAAAAAAAATTAGAAAAGCGTCTCCACCACTTACCAGGTAGTATAGGTGAAGTTGTTTTCAAACCCTGTTAATGAGAGATATATAAAATAATTACACAAACCACTTCCAAAAAAAGTAAAAGAAAGTTAGACATTTAAGATTATGAAAACATCACCAAAAACATATAACATTCATGGAAATACCTACTTGCGTCTACATTTTTGATGTGACTCAACAAATGTGACAAAAAATGCTACAGTAGTTACTAAGAGAATTTACTCCGAGAACCTTAGCATTTAATAAAAATTTGAAAACATGACACTGCAACTTATTTGCAAATTTAGGTAGGTTACTTCTCACACTACATTTACAGTCCCTGAAAACTCTCATCTATCTTTTTTTTCATATTTTTAAGTGAGGTATGAAGCGTGCAAAAAAGTCACAAATGTAAAAAGGATTTATACACTTTTGAAGTTTTCCCAGCTGTCCACGCTGGATGACTTTGAGCTGGATGAGTGAAAGGTGAAATCTGATGGACAAAAAACGGTTTGTTTCAAATAAATATGGACATAAGGGAAAACCATTTTCAGGCAGTGAAACAGGTTGCCCACAGATGATATGAAGTGTCCATGAAAACCTGGAGGTTTTCAGGACCCAGCTGGGAAAAGCTCTGGTTAGCCTGGGCTGAGGCCCTGCTTCATGCAGCAGTTTGGACAAGGGACTGCAGTTCTCTTCCAGTTTGAATTGGCCTAAGAGCCATTAAGGGCAGGCAGCGAGCTCCCTAAAAGCAGCATATTTACACTCTTAAGGCCATAATTTAACATATATTAAGGATGACTCCTTTTAGAAGTATTGCTGACCTCAGAAAACCAGATAATTTTCTTGGAAAGAAAACATGCTCTTCACATCAATTCGGCAGCTCAGGCAGAGGAAAAACTGCCCAGTTGTAGATGACCAACAGCTGCGACTTCTCACAAGTATGTATTCTGCTTTTTGTTGTAGCTCCCAACCAAACCAGAAGAGACTGATGAGTACAGACTTGTCTCCTGCACCTACCGTGGAGGCTGTTTGCTCAGGCAGATGCTGATCACGCAGCACGCTCCGCTCCGACTGTGCAATCAGAACTGGCTTCGGCAAGGGTGTGCCTACAAAGAATTAAATCAACTCAACATACTTCAGTTCTCCTCATGATGAGCCATTAGTACACAGCATTAGAAATGTGCTCTAAACCATTTTTTTTTAATTAAATGCTTGTGAAAACATGAAAATCTCTTTATGTGAGAAGTGCTCCAGATAAGGCAAAATGCCACAACATAACTCAAAACACAGGACTGCAGTCCTTGCGTTGTGGATGTTCATTTTGTTCCTTTCAGGGTTCCTAATCAACAGGGGAATTGGCTTCTTTTTCAAGGACATTTTAGAACTTTTGTTACATCAGCTGTGCAGTAATAGCGTGTTTTTCAGATCTCCTAAGTAAACATACAAGTTAGGACAGCTACACCTGTCCTTTACTGACATTGTGCAAAAAAGACAAACAAAATGGAAGTGGTTTTAGTGGTTCCAATCTTGGAGAGAGATTTTTTTTTTTAAAAGAAAACAGCTTTGTTCTTTGTACAGTCACAGAAGAGCAGCAAGTCCATAATATCCAAAGAAAGGATCATTTTGACTCTGAACTACCTATGTTTATGATGCTGAAGGAACACACTTGCAAAACTTCAAAGTTTTTATGCTGAAAATACCTAGATTAACTGCTTGGGCCAAAATTTTTTGAGTTTCAAAATGACATTAAACAAAAGTCTCAGTAAATAACTACGTCATATTAGGTTTCCAGGAAGGTATCAAGCATCGACCTAATTTATCACTTCATTTCAATTCATCTGTTTTGTATTCTGCCATGACTAGATTGATGAATGAACTATGACAATAGGAGCACATCATCTGTAAGTGTCAGCTTTCTCTTGCAGTTACCTTTTTCACACAGGCAAAGAGTGAACCACATTAAATTTGACAAACTGGGCTTGTTCACTACATGCAGTGCAGAATGAGGCATCATCATCTTTCCTTTGCCCAAGGAAGGGCAATCAGATAAACACTGTTCATGTGTGTACCCATTCCCTACCTGGGAGGAGTAGGAAACTAAAACAGCTGGGAAATTCCCTACCTGTACTGCATTTCCCCACTGTATCATCTCATTTCCATTCCCTTCAGATTGAAAACTAGCTCCACGAATACTGATGTCTCCAATTACTTAAATATAATATAACAGCATATTTAGTCAGAAAATGAAAAATAATTTCTCTGTGTTCAAGGGTGTGTAAAAATAATAACCTCAAAATAAGCTGCTACACATGCTAGCTTTCATTCCATTTTACAATTTGCTCCAACAGACTAACCAAGAATCAGGGGTATTCAAATACAATACAATACTGACATGCTCTTCGCATTTTATCTCCAATTATCACCAAATATCAAAAACTCACTCTGTTCACTTGCTAATACAAATGATTCTGGTGTTCTTTCTGGGAGCGGGGGAGAGGAATCTTCACTAGCATCAGCATCTAAATCAAATATGACATTTAGATAAGTTAAAAACAATAGATTTTTCTCCTAGACTTTTAGAAGTTGATCTTTTCATATATGAGATAATCCTAAACTTAGTATAAAATCTAAAGCAAAAGAAAAATTTGCTCTAAGTATTATAAAACATTTTGGTTTACCACACTAACGCCATGGAGCAACTTCATCTAACATTAACTTCACATTAAGGGCCTAGGATCAGTTTGTGTGTTATGCAAGAAAACAAAACCACGTTTTCAGTCTAAATAAATTTGGAGGAAAAAAACCCTCAGTAACTCCAATGAATACTTGGTCTTCATTCTTTCGGGTCTCAGTTTTGTTCCCCAAGTCCATGTTGAGGCCCACTGGCTCCCATACCACTGATATAAACTAGTTAGACAGCCTAGTGCAAGGTTTACTAGGCAGAAGGGCAAACAGGAGCCAGAGGAGATGGCTACTCTTGGTGCCAGAACCACATCCTGTCCCCAGTCTGTTCCCTCTCACCTCCCAGGAGTGTACTAACACAAGCTATTCTGGCAGCAAAAGTCCCTCTCTGACCTGCTAAGAAATTTGGAGTTCTAATCAAAGGTTTAAAACAATTTAAAGTAGCTGCTGCCATAAGAAATCTCATCTGACAACTGTACTCTGCATAGGATTCACAAATACGAAGACACATTTCAACTAATAAAGCCATGAAGCTTGAGCTGCCAGCATGCCCAGCAGCTGCAGGGACAGAATTCCACCAAGTTCTATAAGCCACTGTACTTCCAAGTGACTTCTGAGACCTGCTCCGTCTCGAGTTTACTTCACAGCACAAGAAAACCTTCATTGACAGAAAGGGCCCCTGTAAAACCAGCAAATAAAGTCACCATGGATATGCACTAACTAAAAGTGAGTTTTTAGGGTTTTGTTTTGGGTGTTGTTGATGTTTTATTGTTCTCTTCGGTTGGTTGGTTTTTTCCTTTCACCTCAGGGTACAACTGCTTTTCACTTCATTTGAATGAAAAAGAGCATTTAACTGTGTGGTAAGATCATGCACACCAGCAGTTATGGTTAGGCAATTAGGGTGCTGGTAAGTTCACAGACAAGTTTCGCTGGTGATTGCAGTCACATTCCCAGCATCAGACAGAAGAATCCTGAGCCAGAATGGAAAGGAGAAAGCCACTGTAAACAGGGTTTAGGATCACTGGTGCAAAGCAATCTAACCCTATATTCTTGAGTCCCAGGGGGATTACAAGACCTGCAACCAGAATGTGAAATAGGAAGTGTTGACTATCATAAAAAGAGGGAAGAGATACACCCTTAATAACAAGAGATAAATGATAAAAAAATTAATGCTAGAATTTTAATCAATTCCTGTGAAATCATCAACATACCAGCAGCACAAGGGCTGTACTGTTATTTCAAGATGTTTCTGATATACAGTTACATAAATCAAATTCTAGAGTGACATTTCTCCAATCCTTTATCATATTTATGACATATCACTTATTTTATTTGCATGTTCTTATAGCATCTACATAATGAGATGCACAGAGAGGTGATAATTTTCAAACAGTGATAAACAATGATTGCTCTGGGAAAGAAGAAAAAAATTCTGGCTAAAAGGAAAAATACAATAGCCTGCAAATCTATAAAACAAATCCATGGAGAACTGCTTGCAAAGTTGAAATAACTATGACAAAAGGACTTTGTCAGCTCTGCAGAGCATCTTTTAAGTCACAGCATTAAAAATATACATGTATGTGCAAGTATTGTCCTGTGTTTACACATAATGTCACAAAGTCTATAGATCTATAGATACAGTTCACAATATCTATAGATCTATATCAAGATCTACAGAAAAAGATTTTAAGGCTGCAAAACAGTTCACATCTCTGGATTTATGACTTTTGGTGGACATTTAGTTCACAAAGCCAGTATTTTCAATTCAGCTGGTTCCGCATCTTGCGTCATACACTTAGCCCCATTTCACTTCAAAAATTCATGAAGTCTGCACAGACTCCTGAGGTGAGGCCATCACTGTAAGCAGCTCCAAGCACAAGAGTCTGAGCTTGGACTCCAGAATCCAGAAGTTCATGTTCTTCCTTCAGCTCCACAGCCTTACTTCTTGTTTTGTTGGGCTTCGCACAAGCAGTTACCGAGGCTGTTCTTCCCAGCTCTGTCCTCCATCTGCTCTAAGTGTGCCAGCCTGACTGAAATCTGTACCTGTGTGTTTTGGGACCTTTTTGCCTTCAATAAATGACGTTCTAACTTGCAAACTTTCACCAAAAAAATTCAAAATAAGTAGTAAAAGATAAAAAGCCACTAACTAATTTTCAAAGCGCTGATAAAGTGTAACTTGGATTTTTAGATGAACAGCCGTATCAGCTTGTCACTCCCAGCCAAGTACAGAAAAAGAGGAAAGCACAGCTAAATGTTTACAACACTATTAGAATGCAGGAGCCAAATCACGAGCAACTTCAAAGACCAACACAGTGAATGAGGTTACATCTGCATTTTTAGGAACAGCACATGAACCAGTAAGCATGAAATTGTTATGTATTTGCACAAGCCTGTTGAAAATGCTTTGACTAGTCAACCCCCAATTATTATAGACACTTCCATGAAACTGGGCGTAGAGGAAAAATATGCACCAAATAATAACATAGAAACCTACAATTACATACAAACCTACAGGAAAGCATTATAAATAAAGCATTAAACAAATGCTCACAATAAAACTCACAATACAGCTTTTGAAGCAGCTAATCATGGTCTGTAGTACCTTACACCAAAAATAGCTCACATGCAAACTGAGAGCTGTCAGGAAAAGAGTTGTGCCCTCTCTGAAGCTGCCATACTGCACTGATTAAATTTACATTTAGAAAATTGCATTGCAAAGAAATTTATGTTGTCCAACTCTACAGATGCAGCTAGATAAAGAGCAGCACTTCTGAACCTCAATGAAACCTACCTTTGCCATCTTCAGAACATGTTACAGCTGTTAAGTCTTGCCTAGCAATAGACATTGGCAATACTTTTCTGGCAGAAATGTTTTCAGTATTAGTGGCAGCAGAGACTGTGGCACTTGCGGTTGACACATTGGACGCGCTTTTGCTCATGGCTCCGTCAAAGTTCATCTCATCCGTGTCGGAATCATCTGAATGGAGAGGATTAGTAAAACAGAGGGGTGCTCGAACAGAAAGAGGAGTATGATCAACAGTGTCACTGGAAGGATGTTCAACTGGGGTGTTTGATACTAGAGAGAGAGTTTTAACACCGTGACACAAGGTGTCTGAAGACAACTCTTCAGACACAGATGTACGCAGTGCATTTTCAGGCCCATGTAGTGACCACGTGGCGTGTCCCTTTTCTGTCAGAGGCAGACGATCCGGTCTGGGTGGGGTATCAGACACCTGCTGACTCTGCAGACTTTCTGGTGAAAGTATTAAGGCTGTATTAGACTGTGGCACGCTGTATTCCATACAGGAGTTTTGAGGAGCATCTACAAATAAATCCCCTGAAATCTGTTCCTGTGGCTTAAAGCTCTTATCAATTACACAGGATGACACAGGCTTAATTTTAATTGCATGTCCCCTGTTCAACAGGGAGTTCCCATCAAAGCTTCGTGGTCCCTCCTGAAGAGGTACCTTCTTGATCTCAAAACTTAAGTTGCGCTCCAGCCTCTTCTCTGCGTGTTCGCTGGGTTCGTTCTTCCCTGAATGTTCTGTGGATTTATTATAATTCTCATTGAGGTCTGTTGAATGCTCTGATGAAACCATGTGCAAAACTGGCTTTGGATGGTATCTGTCATTGTCCTGCCACACCGTAGTGACTGTTGGATAAGCTGATGGGGGAGATGGTGTTAGGATTGGTGGTACTGGCTGAGGCTCTGGAGGCTGCAAGATTTCTTCTTTAGCATCTCCTTCTACAAGGCAACTGCAAGACAACCAAAACACAATTGTCTAAGTTTTCTGGATTTTGACAAGATTTTAGATATCTATCCATCTCCCACTGCGGTAGTTAATGCTATAATACCACTATCAAACTCCACACAGAGCTTCCATTGCACACAGACAACCTTTATAGAATATGACTAGTGGGGTAGGCAAGAATTAAGTCAACACACTCAAAATGTCTTTCAGAGTATCACAAAGACATTCATACAGGCCACAACTAATCCTCACTAATAGTTCGAAGATTGCTCACATCCTTTCCCAGAAGCATTTTTGCAAAGATGCTGCAAGACAGGCCCTCTTGTGGCAGCATTTCACTACTTTTTCCCTTAAGTGACTCAGAGAAACTTGACATACGGAATACAAATTTCAATAAACCCAAGAAAGATTTCTTAAAAAAAAAAATCCTTACAGCCCACTTAACACTGAATATCTTCCTTCAATTTTATTTTTCTGCATGTGCCCAAGAGGATTTTATTTTTACATTTGTGTATTTAATAGTCTCCACATAGTTGCAAACCAAATTTAGCTGACATGAGGTACATACAACATAAAAAATATTCACAGTAGAATATATGATCCAAATTATAGTGCATATTAGCGAGACCACAGAGCTTATAACTGCAGTCCATCTCAAGCTACTTAAAAGGAGAAGTTCTTCAAGCATACAGTCAGATTAGATGCAGAGTAGTTGACTACAAACACTGAGGATAACTGATGAAGGCATTTTTATAATTTCCATTCCTTTAAAAATCCAGGAGGACCTGGACAAGCTCATGAGGTGGGCCCATGAGAACATCATCACGTTCAACAAAACCAAGTGCAAGGTGCTGCACCTAGGTTGGGGCAACCCCTGGTGTCCATACAGGCTGGGAGTTAAATAGACCGAGAGCAGCCCTGTGGAGAAGGACCTGGAGGTGCTGGTGGAGGAGAGGCTGGACATGACCCAGCAGTGAGCACTCACAGTCCATGTGCTGCACCTAGGTTGGGGCAACCCCTGGTGTCCATACAGGCTGGGAGTTAAATAGACCGAGAGCAGCCCTGTGGAGAAGGACCTGGAGGTGCTGGTGGAGGAGAGGCTGGACATGACCCAGCAGTGAGCACTCACAGTCCATAAACCAACCATGTCCTGGGCTGCATCCAAAGCAGAATGGCCAGCAGGTGGAAGGAGGGAATTCTACTCTGCCCTTATATTCTGCTCTCAGGAGACCCTCCAGCATAAGAAGGATCATACAATTGCACAAGAACTCTGTCTACAAGAGAAAGGCATCAGACAGGCTCTCATTATTTGTCTGCATGCCACAACACAAGCAAAATCAAATTAATACTATTAATACTACTGCCCTGTTGTGGTGAAGGTCGAGGGGCCAGAAAGCCCTGGTGTAGCAGAGACCTCTCGTTGGTGGGTTAGCTCCGAGGTTCAAGACCACTCCCTGACACAGGATGAAGCCTCTCCCATCAGCCATTGTGGTTTTACACAGATTTGGCCTGTCTGGTTGGCCTGCTGGCCCTACGCCCCTTCCCTCCTCACTGGTGGTTGTTGTATCCCCCTGCCTCCTCTCCGCCCCTCTGCCCTCACATCAGGCTCTCTATCCCTATATAAGTCTGCACATGAGGTCACTCGATCTCTTTCTCCTCTGGACACCTTTGGAATAAAGCCTTTCCAGAATTCTATACGAAGGGCCCTACGAACTCCTTGCCGCTGGTAACACATGAGCTGTCTTAGCTTGAGTGTGGGCGTGTTTTAGTGCCTGCCAACAGCACGGGTGGGAGAAGCCAGCCTGCAAGTGTGCCAAGCTGCACCGCCGGGGCGTACCCTTGCCTGGGACCTTTTCGGAATAACTCGGCGTCCTCGGTCACCCCACACCCGCACCGCGTTAGTTCCCATACTTCCAAACCGTGCCTAAGAAGGACTCAGCCAGTGCAAATTCTTGAGACTATCATGACATATAGGAAAAAAACCTAAAACAAAAAAAGTCCAGGGACTGTCTCACAATTGAGTCTTGTAGAGAGCTAAAAGCATACCTGACTTGGGACAGGCTACAGCATGTGTTTAATCCCTGTGACTTTGTTAGCACCAAGCTATAGCAGTATGGGTTGAAGAACTAAAATCTTTATACAAGGGATTCCATACTAAAGAGAACCATTTGGATTCTCAGTTTGTGAATATCCTAACCCCCTGAAGTACTGCAAGCTTCCCAGCTTCCAAATTATCTTCTAAAAGTTCCTGTATCTTTGTGTCTGGAAAACCCCAGATCCCCTTGCAGTTCTGGGTGATCTCTTCCATTTTCTGCCTGACTCCTGTCACAAAGAGCTGGGCCTCAAATTCCTTCTCTTCCTCTCCTCCCCGCTCTTGTATATTGCTGTTTTCCTTTACATTAAGACGGGAGGAATACAAAGCACATCAAAGCAATTTAACAGAAGTAATTTGGGAACTCTTGCCTCTAGACGTTGTTGAAAAATGAATAAGCTTGAGAATAAGTTGTTTGCCTGAATTAGTAAAGATAAGACAGGAAAGGGGGGATGTAAGTCTTGCTCCAATTTAATACACGCTAAAGACAGGAGAATTCCCTCCTCTTGGATTTCTCTCCTCTGTTCCCAGTGGGGGAGGGGAACACAGGGAGGGAGACAGGGAGTGACTGCACTTCCACAAATGTTTACGTGCCCCCTTTTACCAGCAGTGATGCTCATCAGTAATCTCCACTAAATCCTCCTACTGAAAATCATGGTTTTCCCTTATTGACCTGATTTTCCTGACCCAGAGTTATTTGCAATCAGCAAAACTAATTTCTTATCTGGTACAGACCTAACATTAACCATTACAATTAGCTAAAGGAGCAAATTAGCATTAAACTAGATATAACAAGGCTATAGGTCCACAATACCAGTCAAAATTCGTTAAGTTCTTTACCAATTACTGTTCAATGAAACCACTATACCCTTTGATCCACTGGTAAACAGAGCCCCACGTGGATTCAAACACTTCCCTTAGATGTATCCATAGAACTGATGATACAGGAAATGCTGCACAAATCAGCAACCCAAAAGTTGATTAAACAACTTCCTCCTACACATCTCAACAGAACTACTACAATGTTTCCCATTACATTTGAAGTTAAATGTCACTCCTTCACTCTTAAATGAGAGCTTACAGTGAAGAAATGAGAAATTATTTCCCCAAATCATCCTTTGCTTTACTAATATTGAAGGATATCTGTCCTCAGCAATTGAGATGTCCAAATAGCATTCTAATGTATTTTTTCTCTTTAAATTAGGAAATAGATGCCAATAGGTAACATTTTTTCCATTTTACTGACATTTTTAATATTACTATTTCACATGTTCTGAATGTCAAATAATGTTTTTGTTTGCTTCCACACAGCAGAAATATTAGGGTATGTACATATTCAGATCATCTCTGTCTGGCAGTAGTTTTTTCTAAAACTCTTGTGAATCTTGGGCATTTGGGGCTGTCGCATAATGCTGTCTTTGGGCATGTCCCTCAACAGCTGTGCTCCAGAGACATTTCTGCCCCCAGAGACAGAAAATTATCTGAAGATGATCTACTAATACTATTGAAGACAACAGGAGGCAGTAAAACCAGCTGGATTTAAAATACCAGGAAACTAACAGAATGCTCGTGAAAGAGGAAATCAAGACAGAAAAGAGTCAGTGAACCAAAGAAAGCCAGGCCATTCAAGTAAGAGAAGTAAGCTTTCCTGTATTAGACCTTTAAATAAACACAGACGTTTGCAAAATCTCACTGTGTGATAAAAAAATAGAAAGGTTTGTCATGACTCAGCCTTGAAGTGCCTCTTCAGATACAACTGCTCCTGATTATCTTGGAATGCCACTGCCTTGGCACTTCCTCATTTACAACTGGATATGGAATTTCCCTGGGTGATCAAGGCAGCTTTTTCATACACTTTTACTGCCACACAGCCTGAGCAGGTGATGCAGTGCCCTAGTGCCAGTGGCTTCTCAGGTGTCAGGTAAACCATGAATTAGGCAACAACAACTTTTAAAAATTATTTGTCATAGTAAAAATTGCACACAATTTGTCAAAAGTACTATAATTTGTCAAAAAAAAAAGCCTTCCCACAGCTTTCCACCAAAAATGTATACATGAAAAAAGCCATTTATTGCTTTCTCTGTAATACATTATGAATTTTTAGAATGTTTTAAAATCTAAGCCATTCTACTCCTAATGGAAAAGAGCTATATTATTAAAACTGTGCACAATGGGTTCAGATTTAAATGAAACTTGGCCAGTGTTCAAAAGAAAAAAGCCTTAAGTAATCCATGGTTATTCTATGCAGCATACTGTAGGGTGTTTTAAATAAAAGAGAGTGATGCCAAGGTCATGGAATGCAGCTGCTATGAGCAACCAAAAATAGATAGCAAGCTCTACATCCTCCCTCATAATTAAAATAGGAAAATTAAACTCAACATAAGCAGGCTGAAGCTAGACAACCACATTATTCTACTTTAGCATTAAATCACTGCCATCCACATGAAATGAAAAGCTGCAGTCCAGTGAGTGAAGCTGTTGCAAACGTACTGCAAATAATTTATGTAAAAGTACAATGAATTAATAAAAATAACCAACTGGTGAATTTATCTTTCAAAATTTACTTACCGAGGCTTTTTGGTTTTTTGAACTGTGGCATACAAATTAGAGACAGCTAACTAAGAAGGAGCACCCATCAATGAGTTTTATCTTAGCTTTGCAGGAGATGCAAAGAGATGGTTTGCAGGGCTTTAATTGAAACAGAACAGCACATAACCCTGGAAATGTATTTACTGTCATTAGACCTAAGTTCAAACAGAATCTGATGAGAGGTTAAACTGCTACAGTATTTCACCTTTTCTCCTTCAGACAGCAGCACATAGCTTTTCATTACACCTCATACAAAAAAGCTGTTACATCATCTTTGCTTTTTGTGAGTTTGTCTAAGTTTATGCTTTGATTTCAAACTGCATTTGAACTTGAAAATAAAAACTTTTTGTAACTAAGCCTGACTAAAATAAACCACAATTTTTCCCAAATACTTTAGAATCAACTACTAAGCACACAAATATTTCAAGGACTAATACTTTCAGGTATTAAGGTGCTCCCTCTGAATTCTGACACATCAGTCACGTAAAATCAAGTACAGTCCTAAACTGTAAATTTAAAACTCAGGTTTTTTGCAATCTTATATCTAACAAAGTTAAACCTTCCTTATGCCCTCTTCCTACCTTAACCTGAAAATAATTAAAACATGTCTAACAAAGACTTTCCATCCCCTCAAGTCCACTAAAGAAAGGTGACTTTCACAAGAAGTGATCATCAACTGCCAAGCCAAGCAATTTCTAGGATAAGGTGCTGATGTATGCACTAATGAGTTGTTCTTGTTTACCTCTGTAATAATCAAGGAGTAATATTAGAATTTTTTTATGTTGACATCAAATGGAGAGAGACATTAAGCTAAATGACTGCACTCACACATTGCACTGCAAGTTTAATTACATTAAAGCATTACAGGGTGATTAAAGATTGGAAGGCAATACAATTCCAAAACCTCTGCAAAACAAGTATAGCTGGATGCCTCATGGTGAGCTAAGTAAATAAAATACCAATTTAATATCAATAACCTAAAGATACTTGTAACTTCCAATAAGAACAAGACATAATAGCAACCTAGAAAATATCACCCCTTCCCCAGTACATGCCCAGGCCAAAGCAAGTACTGAAAGGATTAATTCCACCTCTCTGAGTAAGCTCCCTACCTTGCATGGTAAAAGTCCTTAATGACATCTCATCCTTAGCACAGACATGAGAGTTTACATGATATTAGCTGCACTTTCAGAGGAAGAGATCTTCAAGTTTAAAGAAGATACTGGGATGATTTCATGATAATATCACAAACAGAACAAGAGAGAGTGAGAAAGCCACCATCACAGAAAAATTCTGCCATATCCTGAGTGGTTAGCCAGAGGAAAGGGCTGCAGAGGAGATGTCACCATCATCCAGCAGACCTGGGCCCATCAGAAAACAACTAACAGGCATCATAAACTTTACTGTCCAAGCAAACGTGACTCAGCCTGGTAACAATATGGAAAACAAGCACCCTGAGGCCAAGGAATAAAAACCAACTTTTCTCCTGTTCAGTCAGGATCATCTCGGGCAAGTTCATCTGAAACCAAGCTGGCCCACAGTATTCTGCTCTATCAGTTCCTATAGTCCTTTTTGCTTTAGAAAACAAAGCAAATGTTAAACCTTCCCATAAAAAAAATGCAGTTTGCTTTACTAAATACACATTCTAAAGCTATCTATGACACAAAATATAAAGAATTTAAAAGCCTTATTTTGTTTCAAAAATAGTAGCTTTAGCGACTTGCTTGTAACTTCTTCAGAGACAGTGCATGTAAAACTCAATACACATTTGGCTGGCAATCTAAACATGTTTCCTTCTGCATATGGGGATTAAATTAGAATGTTTCACTGATTCTGCTCTCCCATCCTCCCCAGGAAAAGGATGTTAACCTATGCCAAAACATCCACAATACACAAAACCTGGCTCTATGTCCTGACAGAATCAGGCTGTAGATTTGTAAAATTACCCCCCACATCAAGAAAAAAACATGCTCATTAGTGGGTATTTTGAGCAGATGTGACTAATAGCAAATAAAGTCTTTCCTCAGAAGCATCTTCCAGGAGGGGTTTAATTAATTGTTTTTCAAAAATAATCTCCATTTTAGAAAGACAACAGCTTTGCTAAAAGCTTCCATTTATTCACCTCTAAGAAACCAATCTGCCTGCCAGTGCTGGCAGATGGGAAAGTATGAGTTTATGGAAACAGGCCCAAAAAAACCCCAGGCTTTAAGGAGAGATTAAAAGATTTTAACTTAATGCAGCAAGTAAAGAACAATGCCATGCAGATAAGACAGATGTGTGCTTAAACATGAATTACATGAATTATACAAATGTTATTATTACATGAATATATAAAAATGATAAAAACTAAGGTACACCTAAGATCATTTCAAGGAACACTAGTAAGGAAATTACCTATTGGACAGAAATCATATTTCTAAGCTCAGTGATGAAGTTCCAAGGACTTGGAACTCATCATGAACACAGGTTAACTAATTCCTCTGTCATCATCTTAATCTACACAATTGAATACAATCCCATTACCATCAATCCAAATAAGGTAAAAATCGTATTGCCTACATAGCACCCAACCATGTAATTTGTTTGTAAAAAGCCCCAACTCACTTCCATCTCTTTCTTTCTTTATTTCAAAGGAATTATACTTATAACTAAATGCTATGTAAGAATACCAGCTGGCTGGTGGCTTGTTATGTCATTCTACAACTTTAGGAAACCCAAGTGCTCACCTTATGTCTATTTAACTGCAGGCAATGTAACACCTGCCAGTGTAACACTGTAGGCAAGATCACCTGCCCAAGGCCCCTGTAAGCCCTCCACAAACCAGCTGGGGGGCTGGGACACCTAGCTCAGGAGAGTTGCTTCTTTAGCTGTCATAACACTTGGGTTGCGTACCCATTTTAGGCTGATGACTCTCTTGGTTCAGATTAAGTTTTGGCTTCTGTAAACCTATGTCTATGCATTTTCAGATCTAGAGAAGATTTTCCTCCACTGAATGAAAGGACTGGTGAGACCAATTCTTCTCAATAATATCAGCATTTGGCTGCCATACTCTAGTCAAAGGCAGTACTTGTCTGAGATTTTTCTGGAATAAATGCGTATGTCCCACTATGGTTTTGTCTCCAAAAATGAGGGTTCAGTCATTATTTGAGTCTATTTTAAGGTTTTTTTGCTACTATCACCTAGCAGAATTAAAACACAAGTAGATCTAACATATCTGACTAGTAAAGGTGTATGCTTGTCTACTCACAGATAATCATTGCAAGTTTGGTATATTTAAACACAGACTTCACAAAGATACTGTAGCCTATATTTAGAGTCAATCACAAGACTTCTATTTACATTATGTAGATTTCTATTTATAAATACAACATATTCATCTTGAGTCTTTATGGTATCAGTAGCTTTATTCTACCTTTTATTCATCTTTCAGCTTAAAATCGTGTATGAACACAGTTAACTACCTGCGGGTCCGTGGAGGCTTTGGTGGAGGAGAATCCTGTTTCTCAGCATCTGAAGAACTGACAGCATTTTCTGTATTATTTTCATCCTGATTAAAAGAAAAAACGGTATTTTTACTCATGGCTGTAAAGCTGATACACACTATATTGGAACTGTAAGGTCCAAAGATCTGTAATGACACTTAGCAATAATATATAACAATATGACCTATTTTTGGCTATCATATAGAGATCACTTTCAAAACTCTATTCTAAATGCACAAAATTATATTTTATCTTGTGTATCCAACTTCAAATTTTTCTGACTGAAGATTTTGGTCTGTTTGCTGTTGAACAATCCACTAGAGAAAATACTCAAAATCTGATCCCTTCTTTAGTAGTGAGCAAGCTCTCATATACCTTCCCAATTATTCACATTGAATAATTAAATGAATAATTGGATAATAAAGCATTTATTTTCCAGTCAGTCTAATTATTTTCACTTGTACAATCACTCCAATGAAGATGAGACTAATCTACAGTGTAGTAAGATAACGAGAAAGATCTTACCCACTTGTCACCTAATGCATTGATCTAAAACACTTTCAAATAATCTCCCATTTGTGTACAAGAAAGTTTAATTTACTCAGCAAAGCATGAAGATTTTAATTTCACTTTAGGACCATAAATATAAAAGATATATTTTATCTATGCATGTATTTATAAATCCATCCACACTTACGTGCTTATACATGTAAAATATTGTTCTCGGTTAACCCTGGCAGGCAGCTAAGCCCCACAAAGCCACTCTCACTCTCATTTCTCCACCCCACCCCTGGAGGGGAAAGAGGAACAGCAGGAAAACTTGTGGGTCAAGACAAAATTGTTTAGCAGGCAAAGGAAAAGTGGGAGGAGATAAAAAGAAATCAAACAGGCAATGCTAAAGCAATCACTCACAACCTTCCACAAGTGGGCCTTTGCCAGTTCCTGAAACATGGTTCAGCAACAGCTGCAGCATTAGTTACAAACAACCATCAGCACTGTTTTCACCACAGATCTAAAACACAGCGCCCCAAGAGTGGCTATGAACACTATTTAACTATATCCCAGCCACTCAGCAAAAATAAGGAAAAAACCATATATGTATAAAAATCAAACCAGAACATGCAACAGTCTAAAGCTGACATAGCCTTTCCAAACACGTGCCACAGCCAAAGACCCAACAAAACCAAAGAGGACCTTAGGGTTATCTTAACTTTAATGCTTATTTTACCTAAAGGCTTTTCTTGCAGGAGTTCTCTTTTGAAAAGCAATCTTAAAAAAGACCAACAAACATCCCAAATCGGTGTCATACATTTCAAAGCACAATACCACGTTCAGGCAATAGGGTCTGCTATCTGCCAGCCTACCTGCTGAGACTGGTGACAGACTGACCTTCTTCAGTCTTACAGAACAAAAGGGAATTCCCTGTTAAATTTCTGCTTCAGATGTGACAGTTGCATTTGAATTCAGTGAGCAATTTTTGCTTTAGAAGATAAACTATAAGTTGCCTCAACAGTTAATGAACCTCACTTAAATTTAGATTAATTAGTTATACGTTTTAAATTTCCATTACTTGTCTTAAAAGTTACCGTACCACTGTTGGCTATTGTGAACAGTCTATTATCAAATCCTATTCCTCAGTATACTAAGTGGAGCTTTACCTGTGAAGAAAAAAATTAAATCTTTTGATCTTTCTTACTAACTGCCCCCATTAACTTGCTGTCAAATATAATATTGCACAAGTACTCCAGCAGAAATACCCTATTGTTCCTCAATGAATGGATTGTGTTAGCCCTTTCAGGGAAATTGCACAGGGAGTTCATTGTCCTGCTGACCACTAGCTGTAACTATCAGGGGTTTCTTGGTGTAAGATTCAATTAGCAGATAAAAGCCACTCACATTCAAATGAACACAACTGAAGCTCCCACTGCAGTCAATCAAGGTTGGTTGGTTTTCACAGAATGGTTTGTGTTGGAAGGGACCTTCAAAGGGTGTTTAGTCCACACCCCCTTGCAATGAGCAGGGACATCTTTAAAAAGATTAAGTTACTCAGAGCTCTGTCCAGCCTG
The DNA here is from genome assembly GCA_013397115.1 of Edolisoma coerulescens. NCBI lineage: Eukaryota > Metazoa > Chordata > Aves > Passeriformes > Campephagidae > Edolisoma > Edolisoma coerulescens. The sequence continues at coordinate 2,473,428 of VWZW01005256.1, read as the reverse complement.
GCCTTGAATAGTCAGGAATGCCAGGATGGGGCATCTACAGCCTCTCTGGGCAACCTGTTCCAGTGTTTCATCACCCTCGTCATAAAACATTTCTTCTTTCCATCTAGTCTGAATGTACCCTCTTTTAATTTAAAACCATAACCCTTTGTCCTACTGCAACAAGCCCTGCTAAAAAGTCTGTCCCCATCTTTCTTATAAGCCCCCTTTAAGTACTGCAAGGCAACAATAAGGTCGTCCTGGAGCCTTCTTCTCTCCAAGCTGAACAACCACAACTCTCTCGTCTGTCTTCATAGGAGACCTGTTCATCCCTCTGCTCATCTTTGTGTCCCTCCTCTGGACTCGCTCCAACAGGTCCATGTCCTGTGCTGGGGACCCCAAAGCTGGATGCAGTACCTAAGGTGGGGTCTCACAGGCATGGAGTAGAGGAGCAGAATCGCCTCCCTTCACCTGCTGCCCACACTGCTTTGGATGCAGCTACTGACTGGGGAAAAATATGAATGTGGGTTAGTTGTTTTGGTTTTTTTAAATTAGTATGTCTATAGTGGTTTGCATCCAGCTTTGGGGTCCCCAGCACTGGAAACATTACCATGGGGCATGAACATCCAACCCCCCCACCAGCCTCCTCTCAAATACATAAAAATGCAATTTCCTACTTTTTGACATCAGGTAATGGGTGACCATACAGATGATTTTGCCCTTAACAAACATGGACATTATTTTATTGCCTCATGCAGGCAGAGGACCATTCTGAAGGTTGGTGCCAAAGATGCTGAAGCTCCCAGTATTCAACAGTAAACTCTGTTTCCTGCTCAGTAGATGTGTCATGTTCCTCCCCACTTCCCTGAGTTGTGCAATGCAAACTGAGTCTCTCCCATATGTATTTGTTACTATGGATAGCAGCAAATGCATTGGTATTGTACTAAAAAGGCTCCCCTTATTCATAAGCGCTAACAACCAAAGCTAGAAACGAATGCGTCCTAAACAACTGCATCCTGAGAACAGAGCAGGCTGCTGGCCTTGCTTCAGCACCACTGCACATCCCAGTTTCATAAGGCAGAAAGATACCAGAAAGAGCGAGACTCCACAGGAGTTCCTCCCTCACCACCTTCTCCATCCTACAACTGATCAGAAAAGTCTCCCGGTTCAGTTCCGCCAGCACAGAAGTTTTCAGGAACACATTTCTTATTTATGCACTCAGTTTTCTAAAGGGTATTGGCAAGGGAAAGGGTGTGCCTGTTGGCTCTAGACTAACTTGTCCAGAAAACAAACCAGCAGCTGCATCCCTGTCCTTCTATGTTTGTAATGTGAAGTGTTTGTGAACAGAATGTTTCCTGAGATATGCTTTTCTCACAGGCAGAAGAAAAAGCTTATTAAAGAAACTAACATATGTCAAAGCTTTTTAAAACTTCATGTATACAGTAAGAAGCTGTTTCTAGTTGAGACAGGCAGAAGTAGCTGAAAAGGCACTGCCCTTTTTACTACTGGTAATAAAACATATGTATAATCTTTTCAAAAATGTATATAAACTCAAATGTCCAAGGCATACACAATCACAGAGTTTACAAAAACAATTCCTTGGAAAAAAAAAATTAAACCCTCAAACAAACAAAACCCAACAAGAAAACCCGCATGCACAAAACGGTACTTTTAAATTTAACACCAGAAAAGCCAGTGGTTACCCCAACTTTGTACACGGGGAAGGCTTCAGGCAGAGAGGTGTTTGAAAGTTTTCACTTGTGCATTAGGTTAAACTCCAGATCCATTCACTTAGTTACATTGAATGAAGAGCAAGAATGATTACAAGAATTATTGTCTCAAAAAAAAAAAAAGATGTGTTTTGCTACTTTCCTTAATTAGCTCAACGGATTCATGTTTCTGTGAAGGCTTTGTTTACTTTTAGAGAAGTCATTCCCTGTTACTTGTTCACAGTTCTGTGCTACAAGAAATAGGGAATAACCAGTATTTTGAGTATTTATCACCCTAGAGTGACACCAACTCACAGATATCCCTGTCATATATCAAAACAAGTGAATAGGCAAACATGCAGAAAAACTAGCACGGAGCAGAAACAAGGAAGCTCAGCTCTGAAAGTGAATACAGGGTATCTCACTGGGATGACTGCATCTGTCAGGAAGACCAGATGGTGGTATTAAGAAAAAGCCTTCCACAGCCTTCCTAAGCACAGCTTATCGACATCAGTCAACACTCCCTTGCTTCTCTAGACAGATGTTGCATTCTCAGGCAGACCACAATTTTTAGAAGTATCAGCTTAGACAAACCAGGACAACATACGTAGCTCACAGGGGTCACCATACAGAATAATATTTTTAAAATGGATTAAGAAATGTGCAATTCACTAAATGTTCCATGTAGCACCCTGCCTTCTCCCAGAAGACAACTGTCCCACTGTAGCAGGCTTCTCACTGCAACACGGGCAAACAAAAGAACAGGATCTATCCCCAACCTTTGTCTATATGCATCAAATGCTCAACAGTGCAAGAGTTCCCTTGGAGTTACTCCCCTGAGGGAGTAGCTCCTGAGATCAAGTGAAAATATGCTCATAGTTAGGAATTTCTAGGTATTCTGTTAAATTGCACATATAGAGACGTGTGTGCATATCTACCTATGAAAGACTACATTAACAAATGACAAGACCATAAACTCAAATACTTTGAAGTGTAGATTACCCCTAGTCTACTAAAATGCAGAGTAACCTATATTCCTGTAGGAAAGCAGAGAAAGAAGGAATTCTCATGGCAGATGCAGTGTCTGAATCCAGCTTGCTAAGGTAACCCAAACTGTGCTAACACCTCCCAAGGGAGGGTCTTCCCCCACCTGCCTCCTCCACTGGCTCAATCACCAAAGAGAGTTGTCACTAACTTCAAGCAAATGGAGGATCATAGTCTTAAACTGATTTCACAGACACTGCCTACCATTCAAAACCTTTTGCCCAGGAATTGCAATATATCATTTTCTTTTGGAACTCACAGTGGAAATATTTAATGTCATTCAGAAGCTTTCTGTACTGGTAAAATACTGGCAAATTTACTGCAAAGACTCCTCCAGAAGTAATCTCATGTTTTCCCTTAAAAGGAATTGAGGCATTCCTTTTGCCCTTATCATAAAGCAGCATGGGAATCACTGAGCATCAGTGGATAAAAAGAGAAATACTTCAGATTGAAATGATACACTCAAGTGATTCAGATTAAATAAAACATTCCAACAGAGGCAACGAGATAAATGTCTCTGAAGAAATATATGCTTCTTTAGAACACTGTGATGACAAAAAACATCCTTCCAAGCTGCCAAACAGCAAAGAGAATAGGAACAGCAAAGTCTTTTCAATTAGAGTTTCTAAACCATTAATGTTTCAAATAACAACATTCTTCTTATAGCAGCTGATTCCTCCATGGCTTCTAAAAGTGCAGTCAACCACAGCAACAGAACTCTGTCGCTTTTACAGCACGAAATGCAGGAGACACTGGAGAGTACTAGCAGTGCCAGATTTTGGAGAAAGTGTTTATTAACACAAGCTTCTACTCATGGATAAGGGTAAAACAAGGACTTGCAGTCCTGTAACATGCTTGGTACTGTCAAGAGACAAAATCCAACAAGAAATATTTTTGAAGAGATAGTGAACTTGGTTGTTTGTCTTTTAACCAATTTTCTTTTTCTGACTTCCAAACAGAACATCCAACTTGATGAAATTCCATCTGATTCAGACTTTCCAAGACAGCTACAGTTCACTTCAGCTCATGAAGAACCTTCTCAAATAACTCACGAAATATTTTACTGATAAAAATCTGACTGATATGTTATCAGATGACCAAGACTAATGATCTCACATATATTTCAAAGCTTCCAAACGCAACACCAAGTGTAATATTTTCACAGCAGTACTAACAAAGCCAATGATGGTGAGAAGCACAGCTATTGACTTGAAACACATGACAATATGATCAAGAATTTCAGTGGGAAGGGCTTCGGTCCAAGTCTCTGTTCCAATTTGTTTGGTAACTTGAAAGTACTTAAGTGGGGGAGGGGAATAGTTCTGATTATCAAATTTAGCATCTGAATTCTTTTCTTATCACAAAAAAATGGCTCCTGAGCAGCAATTCTTCACCCTGAAATTTGGCTGCTGTGGGGTACTGTTGAAAGCAATGGTATCTGAGCAGCGCTTTTCTTATTTCATTTCATTTAAATACTTAGTATTATTTTAAACATTTGTAGTTCTACACATTCACAATATGTGTAACTATATGGTAAGAATATACATTTACTGCATTAAAACACATCATGTATGCATTTTCTCCGTGGTTTCGAGACTATCAAATTCTAGTGGAAATTCTAACCCTATCACAAGTCTATTTTCAAACAGTGCATGCTTTGCTGTTGACTTTTTACAGTATTGTTCCCAGCAGGGCAAAGCTGGCAAGTTCACAGGAACACACGTTCGGGATTGTGTCTGAGCTACTTCCCCATGAATACTGCCACTTGCTGCCAATCAGATTAACCTTTTACTGGGGTCTTACTGGCAAGCCCTGCTCACAGAGCCTCTGGAACTCAACCCATTCCAAACACTGCTTGAAATGAGAACAGCAACTGGAAAACAAAAGCATGAAACCAACCCTACAGAGCACTCCGGCTCTTCACAGTATTATCAAAATAGAATAAATGACACATTTCCTCTTCAGCCCAGCAGCATCTCCTACTTAACTAACAGTAATATATCCAATGTAGGCACATGAATTTTATTTGGAATTTTTTTCACTGGACACAATTAAAACCATCCACATAATGAAGATTTCATAGTTGCTGTAGCATCTGCAAGCAGAGTAACACCTGTGAAGGAGCCTTAGAATATTACATTGTATTTAATAAAGTTTTTTTAAAATTTCCTGCCTCAGAATTAGTTTTTTAACCAAGATGAATCCCAGAATGCTCATCTGCTTTTTAAAAGAAAACAAACTAGAAAAATTCTGGAGAAAATCAGACACATTATGTACAACAGATGCTACATAACATTCCTGGAGGTAAAAAGGGAGCTTTGTCAGAATAGCAAAAACACTGTCTCAAGTGAGCTTCAAAGTTTTGAGAATCGGGTTAAAACTACGAGAAAATATTTAACTGGATATGTGAGGTTTCCCTTATATATCCAAAATAGAAGCTAAGCCTATACCAGTTTAATTCCTTTAAGTCAAATTTTCTAACAAATGGAGAGTAGCAAATTTAAGTACCACATTTTTAGATACAGAAACTCTTCACCTATGAGACCTTTTTCCCCTCAATCTTCCTGCAGAATTATTCCAAGTAACAATAGGAAGAAGCATCATTTCCCAACACAAAATGGGCTATGCCTAGTCAGACAAAGATTTACTTTGCCCTGCCTCCAGCAGTGACCAAAAGGGAACTTCCAGGGAAGAATAAGATCAGAGCAGGCATACAAGGATCCTTCCCTAGAATGTTTTCCAACAGATTGCAAGTCTGGAATTTCATAGGTCAGAGATTAGTGAAATTCATAGAAGAAGATTCCAAGGTGGTGAGATATTCACCTCAAAGATACAGGCTTTCAGCTGCAAGGAGTTCTGCAGTTTCATGTCACATTTTTTATACAAATGTCGCTTTTTAATTAATTCTTTCAGGTGTCCCTGGTATCCCTTAGAAAAAGTTAATAGGAATCAGCTTTCTGTTGTTACTCAGCCTCTGTTGGATATAACCTCAGCCATTTTTTCTCCACCTCTGTCTGGCTGTTCTTTAGATGGAGCCTTCCAACACCTTTGGTCCTTGTCCAGTTGCCTAGTGTTCAAATTCTGTAACATGCTTTTGAGATAAGCAGACTTCACATGCAGTCAGCAGTCAAGCTGCAAGGTACCCACACCAGGACATTACATTCTCTGCGCTTACTAGTTTCCAACTAACTGCTAGAATTCAATTTCCTTTACAACTTGTTGATCATAAACCAAGATCATATCCAAGTAAAACTCAAAACTCACACTCCATCACTGCCTTTTCAGAGCTGGGATTTATCCCTCTCTCACCCCCATGTACATTACCTATCCATTTTCTATTTGGTTTTGTTTTATTAGTCAGCAAATCTCTCAGGCTGTGCTAAACACAGCATTGCCTTTGTTACAGACATAGTATCAGCATATTATGCCACAGCCTTACTCGTGTTCTGGAATAGGTAAGTAATTTAGTATGTCTAGTAATAGGAATAAATAAATAAGAGACATTTTTGATTCTATATAAGAGCACAGACACAGATTTAAGCCAAATAACCAGAAGATCCAGCAGACTGATCTACCTATTATTTTATGATCAGAACTCAAGTAATTAGAAATCACTTCTGTACAAAGCTGATCAATCTGCATATTCGAAACCTTTTCATGTTCATTTCTCAGTAAAAAAAAAAAATCACAGATCAGCTTAATCAAACCTGAAACAAATATAAGCAGCTTGCCTCATCCATATTGCATTTAGTCAATAGGCTTCTTGTCATGACTAAAGACCTCATAAGTACTGCACAAACTGATATAAATTCTTAGGAGTCAGCAGAAGGGTGGCTGACTTTAATCCAAGAATTGAAAACATTCTAGACTTCCTAGAAAGCACAGTACAGGACAGCTAAATCCCTAAAATAAATGGGATGCTTATTAATAAAAGCACATTTAAAATTGCTTCCAGATATTTCAAAGAGTCCTGAAGATACCACTCATACTTCCTCTAGAGAGTTACAGAATCTACACCAATTAGGTACTGAAGGGACAGAAAATCACTGAATAAACAAAACACAATCCAGGGACAAAGGGTGGTACAGAGTTCTGGACTGTGGGAGGGAAAGAATATATTGATCAAAAAAGCCACTTTTCACATAGTGCTCAGCAAAAGCCAAGAAAACATATCTAAACGTAAAAAAGAGAAAAAACCTATAGGGGACATGAAATTTAAAGGGGAAGGACAGAAAGACAGAAAAATCCTCAAATACTGTGAATACCAATGAAGAATATTTTTTCCACTTTCTTCTCCTTTGTTAAAAGGGTAGAGCATGAAGCTTCCTGACAAAGGCATTTTAAACTTATTTTTCTCTCCCCTAATCTATTTCAATGCAAGCAGTACTTTATAAAACATGAGAACTTAATAAGATCACACCACTGAACACTTTAAAAACAACTTCACAGGAGAATTTTCATCAGAAGCTAACAGCTACATATGGGAAAGACACCTACCACTCCATCTGCAATCTTCCAGTCTGCACAACTTTCGTATTTTTGCAGTTGCTTTTCAAACAGTTGTGCTATGGCTCGATGGACCAGTTCATACTGCTCCTATAATAAGTTACCAGATAAAAATTAATGCATCAGATCTTTACAAAGAATGATGGTATATTATCACTCATTTTAAAACAAACCATACCTTTGTCTGCACTGCAGAATGCCTCTGTGTCCTCATTTCCTGTATTAAATTAAATACATTGAATTCTTCAGGTATTTTCTGAAATACAGAAGCAAGTTAATTACAATGACATAACTGTCAGAACAATACAAAAGCTGCTAAACTTCAAAAAATAAGTCTGACTTTTATAGGCAAAGCTAATCTGCAACTATTTAATTTTTTTTTTAAAGCAACTCCAAACTGACATTTGATTTAGACCACATGAGAGCATTTCAAGCATTTTTAAAATGAGATATCCAATGTCATTAATACAACACTGCAACATTAATGATGCTTCATAGCCTAAAAATCCCAGAATTAAGTTATCACTTTAAATTTGAGCTGCACAATGAATCAGAGAGACTGAGAAAGTTGAATTTAAAAATCAATTTATATTGAAATATATTTTTTGAAAATTAGAATTTTAAAGTGACCTTTTTAGGTAAAAACTTGCTGTCAAAGGAAAGTAAGCTCATACTAAAGCATGAATGCAATGAAACTAAACATCCAACCTGTCAAGAGAGCTCCAGAATGTCTTAAACATTTCACTGTTTTAGAATACTTGGAAGGTCAATCAATCATTGTTATGAAATTACAGATTATCATTAAACTTCTTTTAGTATTCCTTACCCCAGCTTTAAGCAAATTCCATGTATAATCTATGGCACAGATGGCTCCCGTTCTTCCACACCCTGCACTATGAACATAAACAGATAGGTGTTAGATATTATTTAAAATTTTTAAAAAACATTATAAGCCTTATATTTCAATATAATATATAATATATATAATAAATACCAATTTAATTTAACTCAGCCTGACACTTCAGTGTTTTAAAAATAAAAAAAAACAGCAGTGCAAAATGCAGCATCGAATTTTTTAATGCAAGTTTTCACAGCCGTTTGGAACTGCAGTCATGAAAGATGCTTCAATGCTGACAATTTTATTGCCTCTTTCTTTTGTCCCACCATTCCCAGGTATTACTGCTTCATCAGGTGTGGTCTTCTCCAAGTTTAATGTAAAATGGCAGAACAGAATACATTAAAGACTTGCCACGTTTTTCTGATTTAGTATCACATCTGTATTTTCTGCTTTTTAGCTAAAAAACATAAATCTGAAAGTTTAGCAATGACAGCAAACTATCTTATTTATTTTTCCTAACTGTATGAATTCCTCTATTTTACACATGCAGAGTTATAATTCATGCACATTTATTACATTATAATTACACTGTTGTAAAGAATCAACATTTACAATTATATTGACATTCAAGAGGAATAGGACAAAGTGAAACAGATTTCAGAGCTAAGTCAGTTTTTCATGGATTTAGACCTCACTTAGGAGTGACAACTCAAAAAAAGAATGCAGCACTCGAAGAGAATAACTAAACTCTAAAGAGTTAATAAGCACCATGAATTTAACACGTCCTGGCTTACAAATCTGAATCCAGTTTTTCCGGACATAATACATGAATTTTTGTTGCTTTAAAAAGCATTAAAAACAATAGGCAAGACTTCCAGATAAATTGTCAGAAACTGTCAATTCACCAAAATGTTTTCATAGCAGCTGAGTTTCAACAGTTCTTCTGTTAGCCAAATTTCAGGTCAAGGATGAAACTGTTGTTCAGAAGTAAAGACTTCCCAGCTGGAAACTACAGCCTGCTAATTAAAGATCTTTTTTGTCATATGAGAAGACAGACAGAGTTCTTAGTGATGCATGTGCTACATAGTCTCTCCTATTGAGAATGGAGCCTTTACTCCCAAGCTGAACTGCAATAATCTTCAGAGTCTGTTTTGCCCTCATGAGGATTTACGTCTCAAGAACCACAAAATGGGATCCCTTTCAAAGGCTCATTCTTTCCTGATTGATATTCTGTCTTAAACTGAAGCAGAAGCAAAATTTCACTGTGGCATCAGTTTTATGAAAATGAAGCCTGTACGATTTTGAATTAAGTTTTGACATAATTCTAAAATAAACTAAAATAAATAAATAAATAGTTATTTAGAACCAAAACCAGTGCATCCCATAACAAAAGTCTAGACTTCAAAAAATGAAAATGATTAAAAATTAGAAGATAAATATATTTGATACCTGCAGTGTATGCAAATAGGAACATCTTCATGTTCCTGGTATTCTCTCATCAAGCTGATCATGTCCAGAATAGAATCAAAAGACGAAGGGACATCGTGGTCAGGCCAGTTAACATAATGAAACTGATAGACACTACGAGTCTCCTAAGGGAGAGGCAGGGAGAAAGGTGGTAATGATTACACATATTTGAGTTTGTACCAAAGAAGTAGTGCTATGAACCTTCACTTTAACAAGCAAAGTCATTTACTGTATTAAAAAAACCCTACAGCTTATATGACTTCAAAAAATAGAAGAGAAATTCCGTATTTGCAGCCGTATTTGAAGTGCTGCTAATGCATAAGAAGATGCCTTATTGGGACAGTTTAGAAGCCCCTCTCTATTATATGGGTTAAAGGACCCACAATGCTGCACCATATGAAAAGATTCTATGTCCTTACAGCTATAACTTTGAAAGGGAGAAAGATCACATGAAAGGTTCTTTCCCTTTCTTTTTCTATTTGTGCTTCAGTAGCTTACATTGGGAAAAAAATGGGGACAAAGGTGTTATTTTGTCACACTACAAAATAAAGTTTGTGCACGTGTGCACAGGCTCACAGAGGGAAATTAGGAAAATAATAGAAATAATTAAGACCATATCTAAATACAGATCACACTTGCAGCAACAATAGGTACACTTTTATGCTAGTAACAGGAGCTACAATAGTACTAAAGGCAAGGTAAGAAGCAGGCTCTAGAACAGCTCAGATACTCAGCGACCTGAATCCCTGAAAATCCTCTTTTCATCACTATCCAAAGCATCTGCAGTTGTCAGCAGAACCAGTAGCCAGTTCTACTGCACCTTTCCATGCTGGTGTCACACCTCAGGGTTCCAGTATGCCCCTCAAAGTAATGTACTGGAGAGCATGAAGTTTTTTATCCACATTACAGTCTACAGGTTTCAAGACCTACACCACCTTCAGTTTAGTTATGTGAGAAGCAACATAGCAGGCCTCTTGAGCATAAAAGTTATTTATTTTTGATGCTTGACTTTTCCCAGCTCTGTGGAAACACCATAGCTAGTTAAAACAAGAGAAAACACAGCCTAAGAAAGCACAAATTTTAAAATCTAGATGATTACGTAAAACCAAGGTCATCAGCAAAAAGGAAGAGTTACAGCTGTCTATTAAGGTCCACCAAGAAATTTCACTTAACTGCTTTTAAAAAGATCAGTGATTTTTCACATTAGCAGAACGGTCAGAAAAAAAAAAAAAAGGATTTGTTTCTTTATATGAAAATCAAAAATTTAGAAGAGCCTTTATAGTCCTTTTTTCTACTGCCAATTATAAGCTAAAAAACCAAAGTTCTCTCTTGAAAATAATCAAGTTTCAGTCAAACTGGTTTTCCTTCTAGAAACTAAAATAACTTTGCAGATTTACGGAAATTTTAAATTCTTTTGCATAGTTCTTTTTTGTATGATAATCCACTGCAAATGCTACAGAAGTGACAAAACATATAATTATTCTGGAAAGCCTGAAAGCAAACTTAAAAGGATATTACTTTATACTACAAATACACATTTCCTCCCCAATGCAAGGCTACACTTAGAATTCTTCAAAGAAAAAATGAAAGGTCTGTAATTAATTTTACAGGAATCCTCAAGAAAATCTACTACATAAATCTGAAGGAAAACCACTTTATCAGATGCACATATCAAATACCAACACATCTTGTTAAACCTTTCAGTTAAATTGCTCCTTATAGGAACAAACTTCTGTTTCTTTGCTAAGATCAAAAGCTCAGCACAAACTGCAGCTTTCTGTCGCTGCTCAGTTCTTAAGCAGTACACAGGCATCTAATTGGGACAGAACTCCCCAAAGTCAATAGCCATTTGCATGTATAGTACAGGCAAGTGAAATATACATCAGTTACAGTTTCTGGTGTAACTAGTTTGTACAATATTCAGGCATTAAAAGGAAGGCAGGTTCTGCTTTGGGGTTTTTGGTGTCCAGTTCTGTTTTGAAGTGCACCATTTCAAAAAATGTCACAAACCCTGGTTACTATGCAGAATTTCTTTTATCTAAACAGTCTCACAGCCCAGTCAGTTATGAGCATTCAGGACACACTAACAGAAACAAACTGATTAAGTTCATGCATTCCTAGCAAGATACTGCAGGCAAAAATTATTCTCCAAAATGACTCCCCTCATGATTAAGCAGTTTTCATAACTGCAGTGGTATCTGTTGTTGAATTGGAACAGAACTTTGCTAAAGAAAACATAACCACAAATGAGACTAACCTGCAATAAATCATTTATTAATGCAGGTTGCTAATTAAAATGACAGGTATTCTGTAAAATAGACTGTCATGCTTCGTGTTTTTGCAGGAGGGCTTTACAGTTTTTATTTGCTGGTAGCTGCTTTCCACTCAAATGAAGTCTGACATCTGACATTTCAGTGTAAGTTTATAAGAAAAGCTTAAACCATTTGGGTAAACAAGAACATAGATAAAAAGCAAAGAGTTTTGCTATTCATTCTTTATATACTAAGATTTTAACATAACTTCCAAACTTTATCATTTATATACATAATCAGCACCTAAAAAAGTGAAGATATTTTCTTGAGTTTCTGACATTGTATCATTTTAGAGACTTTTGAGCAACCATTGAAAGTGAGAGCAGAAGTGACTGTGTACTTACATTCTGAAATTCAAGTAATAATGTTCTAATGAAGTAATCTGTTCTTGCTTGCTCAGCCTCCTAAACATGAGAAAACAATAATGCATTGGGAAAAACAGTTAAAAATCAATATGCAACACACAGGGTATAACAAAAAACTCGAACTTTAAGCTCAGGTGTCTTTTTTTAATTTACTGGTTTTGTATTTATGATTTCCTCGAGAGAGAGGCAATCAAAACACTGATTAACTCACCAGCAAGATAGCTTGCTGCACAAGATGTGCAAAACGTGTTAATTCTACTTAAAAATGTGACTTTTGAAATTAATGTCCTGTGTGCTCCAAAGTCATCAATAAACCATGTAAGAATATTTCTAAGTACTTCTTTTGCTTTATTTCTCCATTTTTTAATTTTCAGATTGCGTTTCACAGCCATCCCTCTATAACACTTTTGCTGTATAAACTTCAGCCTCTTACCACTCTATCCTGTGATCTCTCCTTTATTTTCCTTTTCCATTATTTTCAATTAAGGGTGCATCTGAAAGAATCACTAATTATCTTGGTTGTGGTCAAAAAACCTAGCTTCTAGCTCACAGAATTTTCAAGTCTTCCTTTGGAATATGAAGGAAAGTTTATACTGCAGACATCAAACAATATTATTGTACTTTAAACGTCACTAACATCAGAATTTGAAGATGCCTTTAAAATCTTGGCATTACAGCTTCCCACAGAGAATTTAGGAGACTGCATATATGCTTTAATGTGTTTCTATCTCCTACTGGGAATTTACCACTTCCCATCAACAATTGCAATGCTTTGCAGGTTTTAAAGCAATGCAGCCCACATACACCAGGGTACCTAAAGGGAATACATTCTCAGCTGTAGCTAAGAAGTCAGTTACAACAAACACCCAAAACCCTTCCACCAATATCACGAGGAACAGGGCAAAAAGCAGCCAAATTTGAATCAACTTACAGTACGAAAAGGTTACTCAGAATCTTTATAGATGAAAATTTGCAAATATATATTTTCCTGACAAGATGAAGTATATTTAATTCTTGTTAGACTATTTCAAAGTAGTATTAATAGCTGAATAAACAGGCATGTTAACTCTTCCTGAACACCTAAAATTGTTAATTAACTTAATAAAAACAACCGTATTAACTTATAAAAATACCAGTGTTACCTTCACTTCATTCAGAACGCACAAGACAGACAAAACAACTGCACAAGACTTTGATTTCTTGAGTATGGTACAGACATTCAAGACTACGTCATATAAAGCTCAAGAAATAAAACATAAAAAGATATAACACCAAGGGACAGGTTCCCTTCCTTAAAAAAATAAAACAATCGTGGAGGATTCAAAAAACCACACAGCTTAGTTATGCACATTCCTTTGAGAGTCCTTGTGTAAAATTTAGTACTGAACAATTAAAAAGCCCACTACAAACAGTTCATCGAACATTTAAGTTACAAACCCACTAAATACTTGAAAATTAATTTATAAAGCTTTATACTTACACAAGAAACACGAAATGGTCCAAAAGTTACAGCTGCTTCTCCATACAGAGGCCAGTAACGCTCACACTTTTTCTGTTAAAGTAAAGAATCCTAATTTAATTCATGCGTGGTACTGAAAGATGATTAACAGAAGCAGACAAAATCACAACCCCGAATGCCTTATTCTGGACTTCTTTTAAGATAGTAAAATAACTTCTCTCTTGGATAACAAAAGAAAAACAAAACCAAGACCCCAAACAACCAACATAAATACAAGCAAAAGACACTTTGTAAATTAGGACGTGGACTTCATGCCTGCCTGTACATACGCATAACCATCATACAGAGATGAGCAATGAAAGCTTAGTTTTTGTGAAAGCTGGGAATTCACAGTTCTGGATTTCCTTCTAAGGTCATAAGAATAAAGAAGAGAGATTTTTAAAAAGTTGTTTTTGCAGCTGTATCAATTGACAGGAAATTCTGAAGGACTCAGGATTTTCATAGTTGGCCTACGTCCCACAAAGAGCAAGACATTCTTTTTCCACAATGACATGGTCAGAAACAAACACTTGGTACAGGTCTGTATACAAACACATATTCCACCAAAATGACACCTAAATAATCATATAACCCTACAAATGGGGCAAAGAAATGTAGTCTCATGAATGATTTCCCATGTACAGAAATGTAAGGATAAGCATTCTCACTTCATCTGGCACATTATTACTATTACAGTTATGGATTTGGCATATAAAGCTTCACAGCTATTGACCCACATGGGCAAAGCTCATTTATTTTTGTATTTAGGACACATACCCTTCCCATTTCAAATTCTCGACAGGCCATTACAATTATCTGAAAAGAAAAAAAAGATGCTCCAAGTTAGATGTTTTAGATCATGTAACTTAAACCTACATTTCACCCCTTGCTTCTATCAGGCAGATACTGATACACTCTAAGTGGTTACTATGGAAGAGACTAATTACTAATATTTTCTTTCTTGCATACACATGCTCTTTTAATTCTAAAACAGTAAACAAGTTTCATCCCTCACAAAATCTACATCACTAATACAACACTTTAAGGCTAATTAATTCAAATTTACTGCAATCCTATACAAATACCTTATTTATTCAGTCTGACTGTAAATTCTAAACTTAGGAAAATAGAGAACCATTTGCCAGCTGGAAAAAACATAGCTATATTTGCTTAAAGTGACATAGAATGCATAAAATATGAGCAAACTCCCCCCAAAAAACCCAACCATCAATCAAATTTCTTAGGTGCAGCTATTTTAGAAAGCATGAGTAGCACAATAAAAAGGCACCAATGGGTAAGATATTTCTTAATGTAAGCATGATTTAAGTGTCAGACAAACCCCCCACAAAAAAATTTTCACAAATAATTTGTCAAACATATCCAGTTTCCACAAGTATTTAAGAGTTAATTGCTGACAAAAGTTGTTTAAACAGATGTAGAATATATAAACCAATAAGTAACCCAAAATTAGCATAAAAAGAAAGGTAGGTGGTTTGGGGTTTTTTCTTGTTTCACATGCTGCTTCTCTATTTGATTAGGTCAGTCCACATTAAGTCAGAATTGTAAGGTCTCCTACAGGACTAATGTAACCAAGCAAGAACCTATTCATAAATATGAAGGACTTAACATTCATTCAATAAAATTATTATTTTGAATTCACATTATTAAAATGAATAAATAATATTAATGCTATTTAACTACAAAAAGCAAGACCTACGAAGCAAATAATCTAAATCACTGTCAATGCTTTGATAATAATAGCCAGCTCAGGCAAAAAAAATACCCAATCACAGTGCCATGAAATAAGGTAACACTGAATTTTTCTATAGGTACTTACAGCAACATTGTATTCCCATATCATCCTCCAGAAGTCTATGACTGTATTGGCTAACGGTCCCTGGGTAGCAACATAAGCTTTTGGCCCATGTACTCCCTGGCATTTGAGAAAGGAAACATTTATGTTTATAAAGAACATTTATTTGCACTGAATAAAAAAAGGTTTTGGGTTATAACTGTGTAAAATTAGAACATCCTTTTTTTATATACAACAGGAAGGGTGAATACGAAACGAGTCCTAATTACATGAGTGGGAATTTTGCTGGTGATCTCAAGGGAGCTCAAGATTAAAACAGCTACAGCACTGCCAGAAACTGTCACAGGAAATAAGTTTCTGTATGTTCAGATCCCAAAGATTCCCTTTAAGTCTGCATTTTCTTTGTTACTCGAACATTCACTAATTAAAAATTAAAAATCTTTCTGCAAAAAAGCATCCTCTTGAGGAAATTTTAAGTTCCTCCCTTCCCTGTAATACATTTCAAAAATACAGGATTTTAAAATTTGTTTTATATAAATTTTCAGTACATTAATATTCAGCTTTTCAAGCTAAATGTTCATGCAGGAAGATTTACAGGAACACCTGTTTCTGAAAAATAAATACTGTGTAGAAGCAGCATCAGAATAAAGCTACAAAGACAGCTCAAGACAACTTTGAAACAAAACTGTAACAGGCTTTTAGTTGAATTCTGGCTTCTCTTTAAGAACGTTAGATAGAATTCCATTGCCACGCTTCTTCCATGAACAGAGCAAAACGTGTAGTAACATACACAATTTGTCAAACACCTCATTTATGGGCCCTAGAAACATCACCTGTTAAAACAACTGCATCTGAATCTTCCTATGGTATAAAGCTCCAACTTGCTTGCCTGCCACTTTAAAATGAAGTATTTTACATTATATTTCCACTTAGGAGTAAAATCAAAGCTTAAAAGATTGTGTTATAGAGGGCATCATGTTTGCAAATTTATTCAAGTCATAATAAAAGTGTACCTTCCCACACAGCTTTAAAGTCTTTTGTTAGACTTTAATATTAAAACTGCCCTGACATGAAATAAAAGCTTAAAAAGAACTGAAGAACTGTTAAACTTGTACCACATACCTTAATAAAGTTTGCATTGATGTAGTCTGAATCTTGTGGGGGAGTTTTTAAGGTCAGTTTAACTCGGCTGTGATCAACTAAAAAAAATAAAAACCAAAGTATTTTTTTGAAAAAGGATTACAACACGTGTAAATCAATATATAACAGTAAATATAATATACATAGTACATTAAAGAACACTTCCCAAACATAAGTCACACAAGTCAGTACATTTGATTTATGGGTAAACCAACTAAGGTAGAGATAAGCAGAGTATTTCCCACTGCTATGTGCTTCTGATGCTCAAGTTCACAGGGTACCACAAGTCCTGGAATTCCAAGAGCAATTCATTACAAAGAGGCAAAATGCAATTAATCAGAAGCCATCAAAACTGCAGTTACACAACATTAACACAGATCATGGTGGTCAGAATTAAGGCACACTTAAGGAAAGCAGAAAGCATAAAACACAGCTAAAGCAGCTGGCAGCTCTCAAAGTCTCTGCCAAGGAGCACTCCATCAGGTATTGCAACAGGAAACAGGCACCAGGGTTTATTGCTCAGGCACAGACTGACCCCTATCCCCCAAACACTGGGCTAGGCTCTTTGCTGCACTACTTCTGAACTAGAAAGCAGCAGATTCCTTCATTTAGGGGGTTTTGGACATGTCAAATTTCTGCCTCAAACATTACTGACTGTCTCAGAGAAAGCTTCTAATAAAAAGAGCAGATCTTTGGAGATCAAAATCCTCAGCAATATAAAAACAGCTTTATAACTTGTTGACAGAATAAACTAAACATTTTGGTATTCTTTTTGGCATTAAAAAATTGCATCTTTAATACAATAACAACAACTTGATTGTTACTAAAATGGTGTAGGTGGTTGGCAGGTTTGCCAGTCCTTCCAGCTCTTGTTGATAACAAAACTTCTTAGCTATCATATAAAAATTGTTCAAACTATTCTACAACAGCAGCTCTTTTAGTTGAAAATCCATATCAGAAAAGAAATTATCTTTAAATGGGGCAACAGAAGTATCTGTAGAAACAGCAGCTGCTCAAGCAATTTGTTACTTTCTGCTCCCAGGGTCAATTCCTCAACCACAGAACAGCTGCTAAACCTTTGATTAGACCTAAATTCAAGAAAATTACAAAGAACAAATACATTTCAAAAGATAAAATATGGTTAGTTGGGGTTTTTGTTTTGTCAAAACATCACTGATAATAAAACAGGGAACCATGCCCACAAGAAGTAAATGCTAAGAATTACTTCTATACAGAAAGCTCTTCCAAAAAGCTTGCAAAATTGTGACATTTTTCTGCCAGTCCTCATAACATGCAAAAAAAATATTTGTGTTACCATGTAATGCTTCTTAAAAAAGCACAAGTGTAAATTATGAGACTTTTAGATCACAAATCTGAAGACAACACACTCATATAAAGGCCTAGAAAAACCCTTAAAACACATTGCACTGTGTTACACTCTGATACATACATTGTAAAAGCAAGAACATTCTCTAAGCATGCAATGGTGTCGTAGACTTTATACTAAAAACTGCTTTTAAGTGGCAGAACAGACTAATTCAAGTAGCAGGCTAATGAGGGATCCTATCTTCCCAGCACGTTAGATCCAAAATTCTAGAGCAGTTTCCAAATGTCAACATTGCCATCCTGTCTCTGTGTGCCACAGCTCATCCGTTACAGAGTTTAAGGTCTGGGATAAAATTCCCCCCCCCAAAAAATCCACTGCAGTTCTCAGCTTCTGAAGATTAAGTGCTTGGATATTGTTATATAGCTTAAAGGCTCAGTTCACAATAACTGATGGGTTCTTCAGGTGACCAGTGAACACCATGTTGCATTTAACTACCATTTAGGATGGCTTAGTAAGCTGTAATGGGAACAAGCATCTTTTACTCTGAAGCCAGTGTTGGGTTAGTGCTGAGGTACTGATCTCTCTGGTAGCAGTAACAATTTCTGATAAACACAGCACTAATCTCCGATTAAGTTACAAATGTACATTCTTTCCTGGATTTACCAGAGATAGGCAATGATACTTTGCCTTTCTCCAGCTCCTTCTCATTTCAAGCTGGTCTCCCATCACTTCATTACCAGAGCCTTCGGATGTTTGAGACATTCACTTGAACTGAAAATATATCTTCAATTTTCCTCAATGTCAGCTTTGAAGTTGGCTCATTTCCCCACTGTGAGCTTCGTTCCCTTCCAGATCCCAGTGACTCAGGTGTTATTTCCATGCAGATGACAGATATGCTCATCTACTGCTGCAGCTGCAGCCATTCACTGCTGCAGTGTTACTGTCTCCCCAACTCAGCCTGGGTGCTACCAAGATTTCTCTATATTGTTCATGATCTACCAAAATGCCAGGACACTGTTAATAAGATGACAATAACAACTTCCTCTCTCTTTTTCCCTCCACAAATCAAACATTTCCTCCTAACTAATAAGCAGAGTAAAATGTACCTGTTGCTGACCTTCTGGGATAAGAGCAGCAGCATTTGTCAGAAGACTACCCTTTAATCTCACTGTCAGCTCCTCAGACCAAGAAGCACAGTGAGAGCTTCTGAAATAAGTGGCCTCAGGAGCCACACAAAGCCAGCGTGTAACAGACAGGCTTGTAATTTCAGATCACTGATCTGTTATATCTGCATGTTGGTGGGTTTAAAATCTAAATTGTGCTCTGACTCTTGCTTTCTGTGTCCACACATTAAAAGAATTTCATTTGGACTCTAGCAAAACAGAAACCAAAGCTAATCCAGCACTGAAAGTTCTCCAACACCGTTTTCAAGATACAAACAGGCAAAAAATATCTATTTTACTTTAAACCAGGTTCCTTAAGCCTCCTTAAAATTTCACCTAGAGTTTATGCTGACATTTGTTTGTTTTTTACCACGAATAACACGCTCCTAAGGAAAACATACATTTAAGCATCTAGTAAAGTTCTCAACTATTCCGAGCTAAAATGAAAGTGTTGGCTTGATACAGCTTCAGAACCAGAACATATTTATTTTTGGGTGATACATCTCCTGATAAAATATAAGAATATTCTGTCACTTTGCCTTCCAAGTCAAAAATAAAAATTTTAAGAATGTCATCTTTCAGCAAATTATCTCCAATTTTGCCTCCAGTAATAACGAAAAAGTTAAATTCAAAATATATGGAAAACAACAAGCCCTTTCTTTTGTCTTCTATTAACAGGTAAATCAGACTTACATGGCAATATATCCTTGTATCTATTCTTTTTAACATTTTCTTCTTTTTCTCCAGTGGCTGTTGGGTAGATCTTCTCTGTTCTGTATTTTGTTGATAATCTTCTTAACCTCTGAAATAAAAGATTTATGTTATATTTTCAAGCCTCAAGATAAACATCACAAGGTATTAGTTTCATTGATGAAGATGATCACTAGGGAAAAAAAATTCTTCTCTTTTATGATATTCATTACGATCAAGTTTAAACACCTAATTATCCAGTACTTTTAGCACAGTTTATACCCAAGTTGATGCCAGCTCTATGCATCATGAGACATGCAACTTTGGAAAAGACACTACAGCACCAGCACGGACTATGGCCGTATTTTACTTAGACAATACATTGCCCTGTTGGGGAGTAACAACTGCATTAACAATACCTGTGAGAAACAGAAACATCTCAGGACACCTGGAGGAAGAGCACAGCATGGGCTGGCTCAGGAACAGCTGGTACTTGGCTCTGAGGCACAAGGCTTCCAGCACTGACAACTGAACAGAAACCAAAATCTTACATGTAACTGGTGCCAGCTCCTAACGCCCAGCCCCTGCTGAGTTTCAAGCTCAAAGAAAGAAGGTCCCTGTCTCTCAGGCACAAGCTATTCACAATGAAGATGAGTGACAGGAGGTCTGCTGTATTCACAACAGTATGTCATTTTTTCCCCCTCCATCTATTTGAAATCCTAGAAATGTGAACAAGTCAAAACATCTAATAATAAAAATCAGCCCCTGCCTTCCAGTAACCTAGGAAATAAAAACAGCAATACAGCTTTTATCATCCTAAATAAGTTATGCATTTGCAACCTTAAAACTGAGGAGGAAAAGTTCTCATTGAAAAAAATAAATACAAGAGGAGCCAGCAGTGTTTGTTATTTTAGACTGTGTAGACATCCAGATTTAAAAAGGAACACCAAAGAACTCAGAAATTTAACTCTGGCGGTTGCAAACCCAACCACTCTATCAACACTGACATGGTGGTGGTGCATAAGACCATCAAGAGGAAGACTGAAAGTAGCTTCAAGCACATGTAGCATCTCCAGTGAGGGTGTTCTGCAGAGAGAAGGATAGACACTCTTCATGTTTCCCTCCCTCTATATTCAATGCATCATTATATACTTGAAGACTCAAAACATTCATGATTTGTGTTCTTTTGGGGAAGGGGGACAATGGGAGAGGTTTTTTGCCAGGTAAAAATGTAAATCTTGTTTGTCACTGACTATGCAACAACGTACAGGCAGAAGGGTATCATAAAGAAGATGATCAGTTTGGAAAGCCAGTGTTAGTAGCTTTAGAAGAATTCAAGAAGAAAACACTTGGGACACTCATGGCACACTTCAATTAAAAAAATGTTTTGGCAACTCAAGCCCTCCAGTAATGCCTCCTAACTTATATTATGCAAACGAGGTGACTAAATATGCATATTAGGTCCAAAATTGTCCTAGCCCCACCCACAACCCCAAGAAGAAAATCACATAGAACTTAGCATGTCTCTTACATAGCAAAAAACATTTTCATAAAATTTATATGGATATAGTAAAAAAAAAAAAATTACCTATGCAAATGTGGATAAAACATGTCATTAATTTAATTGAATAATACACATCTAATAAACCAGAAAAGTGACATCTGCAGAGCAAAAACAAATAGCAGGTAAAAAAAACAACAAAACACCAAAACCAAAGCAAACCAAGTAGTACTAGTTTTCAATTTTTTTCTCTTCTGCAAGGACTTCATCACAGATTAAATCACTGAACACTAAAAAGAGCAACAGAACTAGCCTGCAACTTTTTTTTTCTTAAAATGAATTTGTTGGAGAAACTTGCAGTATGAGTCAATGAAGAAAAATAGTAAATATCTGGAGGTGTGATAGTAAGTCTCTGACCACACAGTGATGAAACTATAAATATTTAATCTGAAAGCATTGCTACAGTGAGGAAGAGGAAGATTCAATTCTTAAAAAGACACAAACAGTTCCTGGAAGCTCCCATGCAGACTACACTCATCTTTGCAACACTAGAAACAAATTCACAGCATAACCTGTACACACAGCAGAGAAACCTGGTTTGTCACACAGCACAGACTAAGAATACCACTGCACATAGGAGACATTGTCCTACGTAACCCTGACCTTTCCTAAGCCAAAACATATCACTTGTGGTAAGGCTGAACAGAACCACGAGTCTAGAAAAAGCCAAGCAAATGCACATAATTTGGATAAATCAGCTATGAACTGCAAGGCTGAGAAACAATTTGAAATTGGCTATAAACCTCCAATTAAGGGGGGAAAAAAAGCAAAGACCAACAATGATACTTTCCAAGCACAGTCACTAATATGATTTTGTGTATTGTTCCAACATGGTTGTGAGTTTTAAAGGGTTTTTTCCTCAATCTTACTCATTTTTATGGGACAAATGTCATGAGTCTGCTTAAAAGAAGTTTAGAGAAAAACTACCTCTACAAACCATGACTAGAAGCAAAAGTTATTTTTACATGAGAAAGAACACACTCAAGGAAGTCAGGTTAGGTATGAAAAAGCACCCTAGGAAGGTGATCCTTTTTGCTTTAGCCCATTTTAAAGGCATGCAAGAAAAAACACTTTCACCAATACAATTTGGACGAATTGTAAGCCAAAAAGGCTCGAATGACTAGCACCAACTTTCATTTTCTGGAGAGCAATGTTTTGAGAATCCATCATAGCCTTCTTCCCTATATGATTCAATCTCCCCTGCTCTACAATCTGCTCAACAGACCAGAAAGTATGATTAGCTTAGCCCAGCTCCAAGGCAAAGCCTGGAAATGAAATACAGGTTGATTTTAGCACACATCTGTTCCTAAAATACTTCAGGATCCATGCTTTTAATGTGTGTTTGCCAGCTGTTCTGTGACATGGGTAATAGAAGACACCTAAGTACAGTCCTGAGAGCAATCAAAATGAGTAAGGAGCATTCTTTATGACTTATAGTATCAGCTACATAGAATAATATCCATTTCATGCTTTGGAAGAGGAAGAATTGACTAAAGAGTAAGGAAAGAATTTTAAAAACTGAGCTTTGAACAGACTACCACAGGAATGGAACAGTGCCAGACTCAGCAGAGGATTCCGCCCTACACGCAATAGAAAATTCCTGCAGAAGGCTATTGCAGTGTGCTCACAGCCTGCTGTGGGATGCAAGGGATCCAGTGCTTCCTAGGTTACAGCCCAGAGTGACCAAGAGGAGGAGAATGTACTCAATAGCAGAACAGGGGTAATGACAGGGCAGAAGAGAAAGGAATTCTGTTCAGACTACGCTGCTGACAAGACAGGCAGCAAGATCCGTCTCAGCCCGGTTTCATGCTAATTCTTAATAAACAACTGTCTACAGTACAAAGCAGCACTCATTTGGGTTAAGTGAGTAAACTGCCAAAATGCTTCCCTGAAGATACTGGGACGCCAAAAGCAGGGATGTGGGAGGCCCAGCCTGCTGCCTCTGCAGATAACGCCGGGCGCTTCCGTGACACTCGCCTATTCCGTGGGACTGCTGTTCCGGTACCACAGAAATCTTCACTGGTATGTTCTTTTAAGAACAAAATGGTCAAAGAGTAAGTATGATGAGCCATAAATATACACTTTAAGAACTACATTCATAAGGCCTTTAGTTCCACTCATTAGAAAAGCTCAATTTTAATTCTGCTTATTCATTGTGTGAGAGAAGTGGTTTGTGAGGTGGTGACAAACACCACATGTGACAGTGGGGAGATGAGTCTTTGAAACAATTTAAGTTTCAGAAACATATTTCGAACTTCCACAGTGGTTTTACAATCTGTACTACAAATCTACTTCAGAGTTTTTATGAAAAGACAAACCAGCTTTTCAAACCCAACTTGAGTAATCCTACCATATTAAGAAGAACTTTGTTCAATCATTTCAGGAAATACAGATCTTTGACTTTCATTGTCAGTTTATTTATTTATTTATTTGACACTTCAGAAAGCCTGTAAAGATATAATGCCTAATATCATAGAAGTGCTGCTTGTGGATTAAAGAAAGCATTTATATAGCTTATTGAAATTTAAAGAACTCACTTCAAAAGCATAAACTTTATTTAAGATACAAAAGTTCCTTTGACTCCTTTCCAGGCTTCTTTTCAAGGAGAACATGACAAATATTTCATCAGAGTTTCTGTTATCTCAAGTCCTCAAACTGCCTCCTAAGCCTTGTCTGACATTTCTAACTGGCAAAAGAGATGTTCTCTTGACTCTCCTTTCTGACCATTCCTGAGGAGCAGGACATACCAGAGTGTCAGATGCCAGCTGCTACAGTATTCCATGACATCCACTTGCCATGTGACAATAGGCCACAGAACCAGGCTCAGGAAGCTCTACACGGCCAGCTCTGGCAGTGGTTTCCCAACATTGTGCCAATCACACAGGAACATATTTTGTTTTGCAAAATTTGCCCAAGTACATTAAGAAATACTCAAAGAAACAAACAATTAAAAAGAAGCTTCCATAAAAGTTACTTTAAAAATCAGAGCATAAAAGAAGACGCTAGGAAACACTTTAAAAACGTTGTATTAATGCCCTCGTTTCATGAAACAAGACACCATTTCTATTTTAAGGTGGACATTGCATTTTTTTTACTAACAGGAGGAGAAGAAAAACAAGAATTATGTGCAGCTCTGATCTCATTCAAATAATTTAGATAAACATTACTAGGGCAGAATACATTCCCTAGTACTTATACTGTGAGAAAAATGTACCTGTATGGAGCAATGTGCACCAAATTACCACAAAAATGTCAAAATTACTATCTTCTGGTTATCTATAGTCAGATTACACAGGTTTCAGATTCTGTACCTATGAATGAAGAAATGCCAGAGATGCCTTTGGCAACAGACAGTTCACTGCAGACTTAGGTATCAGCGCTCAAATGGGGCTCTGACTTCCTAAAACTGCTTTGGTTCCAGAAGTATTTTAACTTCAAGGCCTTGAAAATCCAACTGTAGTTTTCCTATACCACTTTCTCACCAGTGAGGTCTCTGGGAAACACCAAGACTAGCTGATGGTAGTAAACTCAGGTGCAGAATGGACTATTCAGGAGTGCCTGTGTAGCTCCGGGTTGCAATAGCAAGGAATAAATGAACACAGTGAACAGCACTTTGTCTTAGGAGTATTTGTAAAACAGCATACACTTGTGACCCATGTCAGTATTTCCCCATTGATCCCTTTCAAACAGCAATTGTTTCCAAGAATTCCTAGCCCTCATGAAGGATGGAAAAAGCCTTCCCAAACACTAGTCAAACATAAACAATGAAAGGAGAATGATTTGGATCTGTGAAACTTCACTGGATCTCAACATTCACAGATGGCTTTGACTGCAAAATAACAGGCTAGCAGCCTGCACTGGACCTATCTCTCTGAACAAAGCCCTGAAAGGAGATTGCAGGCTGAACTGATGGAAGGAGGAGTTTTCATTACCTTGGCATTCTCTTCTGGCAACACCTACTAACCCTCGAGCTCTAGGTGCTCCAAGGGAATCTCTGCTGAAGTGATTAACAGACAAGCCTGATAATTACACTCCCTTGGGAGCTCTGTCTTCAGCATTTCATAGCAGGACAATGATGAGTCCAAAAAACCCCACTGCATTCCAGGAAGCTTGTGGGAACCATGTAAAAGAAAAATCCCTCCAAAACTACCCAGAGAACTTAAAACAGCATCATTTCAGTATTAGATTGTACAGTGTGTTCTGTACAGGAGTTGCACTTCAATGATCCTTGTGGGTCCCTTCCGACTCAGGACATTCTATGATTTTACACCTTAATCTGATATTTTCTTGGTAAAGAGGTGAATTCATGTTACTGCATTAATTGGAGATTTCTATCCCATCAAGAAGTATCAGCTAATGAAGACAATGCTGGTACATCCTCATGCAGAGGGTAAAATGATAGTACTGCAAGCAGCCTGTTAAGGAGAATATCCTACTTTCTTCAGTATCACATTAAAACCAGAAACAGGTAAAAAACCCAAACCAGCAGCTTACTCTCCAGAATTAGGTATTGTCAGAGTAAGATCAACATTTCCCATCTTTCCAAACCTATATTTTCCCTAAGAAAAATATAAGAATCAGACACATCTCGCACACTGCTAATAACTAAAGACAGCTTTACACAGACACTATCAGAATGTGGGCTGACTGTTTCAAAAGTCTCCTTTCCTCTCCCTCATTTCTAAAACTCTTTTTATACTATCTGCATGCCAATCCTAGTCTAAACTAGCAGTACTATCAATTACAGTTGCAGTTAATTTATGATTAACATAATAGTTAAGCCACATACCTACTGCCAGTTTTACAAGGCTGGAGAAGACTAAGCAGATCTGCGGTTTGGCAACAAGCAAGGAAATAATAGAGCAAAGAAGAACATTAAATTACTAAAGCATAATCTGGTTTTAGCTAGTAGGTTACTAATGTATGTTCTGAGATATTTTAGAAAGTCCTGCAGCATACTCATTAAGAATTGGGATTGTGACTTCCCATCTCTGAACTATACTGTTTCCTCAGCACACTCACATTATTGCAGTGACTACCGTGAACACATTACGAGAAGTGAAAACATGGTGACAATGAAGCAGTAACAGTTCTTTATAGACTATGAGTGAAGAACATGAAAATTTCTGTTAGTATGAAATCACACAATTAGAAAGTTGACTACTTTGGACTCAAGTCTAGGAAGCACCTTGATGCAAAACCAGAAAAGGTTAACATTAGCACTCACTACAAATAACAGGCTTCTTAGCAGGGTCAGAGCAATTCCAGAACAATTGTTGATAATTCAAAACAGAAATAAGCCTCAGATTTTTTTGCAACAAGATGATTTTCTGTCTTCACAATATAAACCCAAACAGCATATGGAAGCAAAGCACTTGGAGAAACAAAGAAATAAAACTCATAAACCAGGGAACCCCTTGTTTAAAATCATGATTTCCAAGTTACTGGATTCATTATTTTCCTCTTATTCCTTCAGTATTAGGTTTTATGCATGCTGACAGCACAAGTATATTAAAAGCATCACATTTAATCTTGATTTAAAACAAAAAATGGCTATAGGTTTAGGTAAACTTCTCTTCAAGAGCCACTCTGTCTTATCCAGAAAAAGTGACCACACTTCAGTCCACTCCAGACAGTCTATCTCAGACTCTGTCTCTGAAGTCAATCAAGTTTTGACATCCTGGATGTGACACTGACACTGTCAGTGCAACATTTGAGTGAAGACTTCTACAGACCATGCCCTTCACCCGAAATAGAGATGAAGTAGATACTTGCCTTTGTCTCCTCTACACACACCGGATTTGCTTCAAAACCCAACAGCTCTGATGTAACAGAAACAGATACAAAAGTAACAATGTCCCCAGGACCAACCCTCGGAAACCTAGAAGAAACTATCTAAAGGCAAGTTGAGACTTTTTCCACGAAGAACACCCCAAAGGCAAAAGATTTTATTCCAGGTCAATCAGGCAGCTAAATGGAACACAAGCCATACTTTTTCATGGCCACAGGAGGGGCTGGACCAGCCACTGTTTGTGACAGCTTTGTGGCTCTTCAGCTTCAGTGCTTGTCTCTCAACCAACATAAAATCCTGAAACACTCAAAAGCACCCTGTGACAAGCATTCACAGGAAAACCTGCATAGCAAACACACGTGAGGTACAATTCATACCAATAAACAGCATGAGGATCTAAATAAATGCTAGCCTCTGTCCTTGAAGAATATTGAGGTTTTTTAACCATATCATTTCTCCCTGAAATATTTTATCATCTATCACCACCTATTACTCCCCACCAGTCTTGACCATTCCCCAGCCAGCAACTTCACAGTATGTGGCATGAAGCATTAAGATCCATGGAGAATGTATCTTGCTTTTGTTTCTGCCCAGCGCAAAAGAAAAGGGGGGAAAACCAACCCAAATTCTCCTCCCTCTTCCTTCACAAGATGCAAAACCCTTCCTCTTTTCCCACGCCTTGGAACACATTTCCTTGAGGTCGGTGTTTGTTTTCCAAGCAATTCATACATGATGGAAAAAAAAAAAAAAGCAGCACCACAACTGAAACAGGAAATACTGAGATCTCACTCCAACAGAAGTAAACCAGAATTTCCTACCTGCTAGTCCCCCACTACCAAAGCTGCCATAAATGAATACACAGGAGAATAGTCTTAGAGCTTTATTAAAACCTTTTTTAAGTCTTTTAATAAATCTGCGCGCACACACACCCTCCCTCAAAAAAAGGTCTGCCATAGCTGTTATGTCCTGCCTTCCCAAAAGGGTTTTAAACAGCCATGTCTTGCCAATTTATCTGAAACACAGATCCTGCCCTGTAAGACTTTCACTGAGAATGACTTTAAGCTGAAAAGCTGGAGCCTAACAACTGTTCTGGGTCAAAAGCAGAGTTGTTTGTGCAGCCAAGAAACACTGCAATTCCAATCTGGTTTTGAGTCCAAATTGCCTTACTGAAACATCTCTAGAGCTCAAAGGTGCTGCTCCTTTCAGTGACATCCTTTGGCATACAGTTGAATTGCTATTCATTGGCATGAGTTTAGTGTTAAATATACAATTCCAATAAAAATATGCCAATTTTGTCTTTCCCCAGAAGTCTAACTTTTTTTTAAGCAACCTTGAACCTTGTATAAAAACACTGTATCTTTAGAGATTTTCAGCAGCTTAGAACCCCCACTGCTCAGCAGGTAAAGCTAGGATACTGCTAATATAGTTATGCTAGTTCATGATTGGCAAGTAAAACCCCCACTATCTAATAAATAAAAATAAGAAAACTTTTGATAAGCACTGAATCAGTACTTCCATGCAGCAACACATACACAGGGAATATATAAGGGATTGTAAAAAAAAGATAAGATAGAAAATAGAAAATACATTTCTACTATCTGGAGAAAACACACAACTATTTTCACCCTTTCTTTGAGGCTGTGCTTGGAAGCCAAGGAATGTGCTAGTTATAAAGAGGCCATTTATGATAGAGTTCAATAGCATTTTAAGAGCTAGCAAGAAGTAGCCTCATTAAAGTCACAAACTTGTACTAAGATTTCAACTGTAATAACCCTAGCTAATAACCAGCACAATATTTATGAAGAGACAAAGGAATTTTGTGCTGTAAACATTAATATTTGCAGTATCTGTCAATTTTTGCCTAACAAATTTGTCCCCAACAATTCAGAAGCACACACTTTTCAAGCATAATTCTGGTTTCAAAAAGAGATAGGACAGGGAATCCAATGGCCAACAAAATTCTCATAATTCTGGCAAAAAGAGCTATAAAGTAACTACTGAAATGAAACCAAAGCAGTAATGGCTAGTACAGAAAAAATAAATTCAGACAACCAGCTATTTTCATGCATGACTTTAGATTATTTCTCTCCATTAAAGTTCTTGCTTTAATGGCTGAACATTCAAGTAGCACTGCTAAATGTTCAACTGCTTGAGCAATATGAACTCTACCATTTAATTTGTTTCTGCTGAATTAAAGAAAAGGTCCTTAAATCTTCTCCATACATGCTATATTGTATGCAACTGTCTCCTACAAAAGTAACACAGACATCTACAGAGTATTACCACTAAGAGTACACATTATAGTATTAACATAGTATTACCACTCAAGGAGAACGTTTCTTACTTTCCTCATATTTTGTTCAATAAGCACTTCAAGAAAAGGAAAAGGCTGTGGTGCTTCTCCAACATAACCATTTATTGTTTGTTAACACATACCATTAACACTTTGAGTTCCGTGGTAACCTTAACCCCAGGTATTCTCAGGCCATGCCAATCCAAAAGTAGCTACAAAAAACCCAGTTGTCTCTTTGGCAGGCCTGTATCTTGACAAGACACAAAGACAAGAATACTACAGTGAAGTTATCAGAAAGTAAATGAAAATACCATTTTAATCAAACAGTTTGAAGTTTAACCTTTTTAAAATCATGAACATTTTTGAGGAAATTTTTAATTGTGAAAACTCACAAAAGCTTGTACCTAAAGGGCCAAGTAAAATATGTTCTGTGTACATCCTCTTAAAACCAGTGCTGAAAATCTATGCCACGACACTCCTCATACTTCTACAATAAAGCCTTTATATAAATTTTATTCTGTACATCAAAACCACAGATCAAATTTTAAATTATTTTCCAAATAGTTGTAGGATGCCTATTTTACATTTATAATGCAATTATTTCTGCAATTTTTATATTTTGAAGAGCAAAGAAAAAATTACCTCATATAAAGTATATGCTCAATCACCTAAAGGTTTTTAAGTACCCCACAACTTAAATTTGTTACACAGCTAATGTGCAAAATACAGTCCTTCTGCAGTGCCAAATTTCAACAAATAGAAAGGTCCTCAAGTCAACTGGTAGAATGAATCTGGTTCAGACAAGGGCTTTGTCAATCAAGCTGCTGATAAATTTAAAATAAACCTCAGCTGCCATGGCTTTAAAAAGATTAATATTTACAATCCAGAATGTACAAGTCAATAGTTTGTTTGGTAAACAATAGCACGGGGTTTTTATCTGATACACAAACAACTTTATTCAACACCTCCGGGTTCTGGATGACAGATTTACTTCCAGGTATTTCAGAAACGCACGGGAACACCTTCAGATCCCACCTCAAGATCTTTATCTATAATTCTCATCTATGTGGAATATGTGACTCCACTTCCTTTCTTGGAAAAGGAAACTGTTCCAATCTGAGCTTCAAATAAGTATTTGATACGGTGCCAATTCAAAAGAAGAGTATGTGAATTTCTACAGGAATTCAGTCGAGACCAGCCTCTCACTTTGTTTTTACAAGGAAAAAATTAAAAAAAAAAAAAATCATCTGACTGAAGCGATTTCACAAGCAGAGTTTCTCAAAAAAACTTCCCAGACCAAGCAGGCATTTTCCTTCACAACCTCTCCAGCAAAGCAGTGCACACTAATGAACATTTGATGACAAAGCAGAAGACAGTAAGAGATGAAGACAGGAATATAACATTAATCAAGAGAACCAACTTTCAGGGTACAAGAAGAAAGAATAAACCTCAAAAATGCCAAACAAAGTTGTACAGCAGAAGTTATAATGAAGGAAACACAAAAGCATATCACAAATAACTAAGTGGCAACTCAAGTGTTATAGAAGTCACCAAGGAAAGAAAAACACAGAATAGTTCCTGACAACCTGTATTCAGTAGTAAGTCCAGCATGCTGGGAAGCTACAGATGAGACAATATAAATTCTCAACAGACAACAGGACATAGGAAAAAAAAAATAGTTTCTCTTCTTAATTAACATAACAGGTTAGTTAAAGCCGTGATTTTTCTGTTTTGATGGACTATGGTTTTAATTTTCTTTGTAGTCTGAAATTAGTAAAACTAATTCAACTTGAAATAATGAAATTTTCCTCTTAGGACAGAAACATTCATATTCTACTATTGCTTGCACTGCCTAAGCGCACACAAAAAGCGTTAGTAGCTTTTACTCTTTTCTGGTACTTCATATAAAACACAAATTCTTTTCTATGGCAATGGTTTTGGTTGTAATAGTCTGGTTTTATTTGGGGATACTTTCAAAGTAACCAAAGAATGCTAGCAAATATTAGCATCTTTCAGGGAAAAAAAAAAAATTCAACGTTTACTCTGGACAAGGAAGCAATATTTTCCTTTTAAAAACAGTCCCTGAACATTTAAGCCTAACACCCTCACCCTAAGCAATGTCAGTCTATACTTTCTGTGACTCTTGTACCATTAAAGGGGCCTGAAAGGCTTTTTTTTGATTTGAAGTCCTAATTTAAGTTCCTTGAAACTGTCTCATTCTAACCACATTTACAAAGTTACCAGATGGTCAACAAATCCAAACCCAGTACATTATTGTTTAATGAGTACTAGTGCAGAACAGTTTAAACACTTGAGAGATCAAACAATAATCTGCAGCAATACTTAAGCATGCCATCTCCTGCTGTCAAGCTTTAGGCAGTGTTTATTTTCTCTGATAAAGAAATGTGGATTTTATTACTTCAGAAACAAAATGTCTATTTTTGTCTTTAAAGAAATATTAACATTTTGATGAATATTTTCAGAAAGTTTGATTTCTAAGCACTGTTCTCTGCTTAGGAGCATTCCTGGAAAACCTGTGGTTTTGTTAAAACTTCTCCTGCTACTTGGTTCCCAGTTAAACTAACAGATGTCCAGGACGAGCTGCAAGGCAGCTGTGAGGCAATTACAAGGCTTCAAGTCTCACAGAACCAACAGGCACAGAACTGAAGGCAACTTAAGATGCACCGTCTGTCTCAGAGGTGAGAGGCTGGAACACCTGCTGAGAATTGTGGCTGGTCAGCCTGGAGAAGAGAAAGCTCCAAGGAGACCTTAAAGCAGCCAACAAGAGAGATGGAGAGGGACTTTTCCCAAGGACACGTAGCCACAGGACACAGGGAATGGCTTCAAACTGAAAGAGGGCAGGTTTGGCTCAGATATTAGGAAGAAATGCTTTACTGAGACAGTGGTGAGACACTGGAACAGGTTGCCCATAAAAGCTGTGGGTGCCCCATCCTCAGAAGTGTTCAATGGCAGGCTGGGTGGGGCTTTGAGCAAGATGTCCCTGCCCATGGCCATTGGAATTAGACAACCTTCACGGTCCCTTCCAATCCAAACCACCCCATGATTGTCTGACCTGCCTCTTGCTGTCCTCCACGGGTAACTTACGTTCCTCACGGGCTGGGAGGACAACAGGCCAATGCCATAACTTGAATCATTTTATTACAAACAACTGAGGCTCACATGCAGGTGACTTGAAGGAACAAAAAAATCCCCAAAACCCAACAACAACAAAACACAACTACTTTGATTGCACCAACTACTCCTTAAACTCCAGAAGTTACATAAAAATTGACTGGGCTTTTTCTGTTTTTCCTTTTTCCTAACAACTCCAAGGATCTAAATGAAAGAAAAATAAGGTAAAAGTTTAGAAGAAAAATGGCCACTAAGCAGCAGGTCTCTTGCCCTGCGTCAGTGGAACCCATCCACTAGATGTCAGTGTCCTCTTGGGCAGAGGAAAACCTTGGATCCCAACGGAAATAGGGCAGCTGGCAGTCCTTGGTTATCAGGCCAACTGTACAGGAGGAAATTCTTATAAAGCATCCCTGGGCCACAACAGAAGCAGCCAGTAATAGCAGCATTTGTGGGTAAGAGACACAGAACAAATATAGCCCTAGACACAAAGCTTAGCCAGTAGGGTTAAGAAGCTCACGTCTAAGAACTCTTTTGTGCAACATTACTGATTAAAAGAACACATTTTTCAATAGGATGCTGAACACGGGTGTTAAAAAAACGGAAAGATAAAGGTCTTTCTGTTTCCTACTTTCTGAAATACCCCAAAACACTAACCAACATTTTTGGGGAAAAAAAAAATACACAATGGGTTCTACCTGTACTAAAAAACAAATCAGGCTTAAAGAGGCTTAGACTCAGAAGCAATAATGTAAATTATTACAGCACAGTGTGAAATCTTCTGTGATAGGCATGAAACACCACACCCTAAATAAAGAGCAGAGCCAAAGTCAAAGTTCAGGCACATTAAGTGCCTGCTGTCAGAAGAAATGGGTAGGTCTTTCTATTCACCTGCACTATATCTAGATATTAAGGCAGACTATAAGTTCTGAATAGAATATTTCAGTTCGAAGAGACCTAAAATTATCATCTAGTCCAGCTGCCTGACCTCTTCAAGGGTGTCTAAATTTGAGTCTAAAAGGAGAATACTGATATAAAAGGAATCTTAAACTTGACTGCAGGACCACATATTTGTAAACTAATGACACCCCTACAAATTATGTTGGGCTGATGGGCAAGGGCATGCCAGAGGGGAAGCAGCATCACACATTACAAAAGAAGACAGACAAACAAGGAAGGTGAGAAAAAGCAAGCCAAGTTTTTATAACATATTTTAATGCACCCAGGATTGTATGAAACCCATACAATCAAAGAAGTGATCACCGTAGTGGTAGCACACACAAGAAACCTCTTGGTTCTTGTGGAGGAGACTGGGAAGGCTATGAAGTTGAAGAGTAAGAAATTGAGTATTTCAGAGGGGTGTGAAGCACAGATTTCTTTCTTCTTGAAGATATTGGATCAATTTGCCAGAGAATCTTTCACTCAATCCCCCAGCAAGAAAAACACCTTGAAGCCAATTTGAACAAGCACAGGACCTGGCTAAAGACACATCCTGAAGAACCACTTATAGTTACTGCACGCTTACATCTGTTACTCTTGCCAGACAGGAAAAGGCTAAAAAAAAATTCACCACAACTTTTTCCCTTAAAAATAGGAACTTAAAAAAAAAAAAAAAAAAAAAAAAAAAAAAAGAAAGAAAATGAGGAAGTTGAATGAAAGGAAATTATACAGAACTAAAAAAGTAAAACATTTGTGAGCAGTCCAGGGCCTGTTGAAACATGCCAGGTAGCAGTACCTGCCACTGTCCTGACCAGGGATGGGCTCTGGTGTCCTGTGTTCATCAACCTGCTGATACCACGGACACAGTCTCAGCTTCTACTCAGAATCTGCCATTGAGAAGGACTGAGAGAATAGCTCCATTTCATTCCTGACATTGTCACAGTATCTTCCAGTCACAATAAAGTACTAGACTCAGCACACATTTGATTTGACACATTACATGACTTTAATACCCTGAAGAAACTGAAAAGCATCATACGATCCTAAAATTTATCTCCTTATCTTCCTCTCCCATTATTAATATACCTATTGTACCATGCACAGCACATTGCATTGTCCCTGGAAAGGATAAAAAAATAATCTCATTCATATTATTGTTTTCTCCCAACCACAACTGCAGTTATGATCACTTGAACTGCTCATTTTTTTACAACTAAGTTATTTTTAAGGGACTGTCTGTCTTCTACTCAGATCCTATTTGCCCATGCAAGTCTAAGACAATTTTACCCTTTTGCTCTTATGCTGCAAGTCCAAAGAAATCTCAAGAAAATTGCCCTCAATACAGAAATAATTCCAGGTTTTATTTCCCATGTGCATATATGCCCTACAATAACACTGTGCTTGCTGGTCCATCTCTTTCCAAGATAATTGTTTTGATAATTTTAATGAAGAAGTAGATCTTGAGGACAGCAAAAAAGGCAACAAGGGGAACATCCTGGCCAAATTCCAGCTCTTCAGCATTTTCTGTAAGCCTTATTTACATCACATCTTCATCCACCTTGCTAACACCATTGGTTGGTCACACAGTTGTACTCAGCATGAACATAACTGATCTGTAGATTCATTACTCATCTTCTTTCCCAATTATGAATATACCTATTGGATCATGTGTAGCAGATTCTAATTTCAACAGCACTAAGAAAAACCCACACACCCCACACCTCCCCCCAAGAAATCCTAAAAATGTTTATAACATTTTGAGATCCTTTCCAGGCAGCATAAGACAATCGGTACCAAACACCACAACTATTAATATTCAACTAATTTACTGTGTTCAAGTAACAAACCCACCACCTCAGCACACAAGTAGCCTTTACAAAACAATACTTCTTTCGTGGTTTATTGATTCTGATTTCATTATTATTACTTATGTACCTAAATGTTTAGATACCATCCAAGCCCTGCAAATTACAAATGCTAAAGAGTTAGAGAGATTCAATGGAAATCACAGGTTTTTTATTTTAAGAAATCACGAAAAAAGGGAAAAAGCAGCCAAGTAGATTCTAGGCTTTTCTACTTTGTAGAAAATGGCAAGTTACCACCTTGGATACAATTTTAGGGCATACTTCAGATTTTAAAGAAGTTTCCCTCTAGCTAAAACCATAAATTTACAAACCACTATTTATCTGCTTCCTTCCATCATATATTGCAGAAGCTAAAAAATGGAATACAGGAAAGACAGGTTTTGATGATCTACATGATTATAAGATAAGGATAGAGGGGTTTCTTTCTTTATAACTTTGGGATTCTTTAAGTTTGATATGAGCCATGCTTCTTATTGCAAATCTGTTCAGCTTCTGGTACAATGAACTAACACAAGGACAGAGCTTCATTCCCACCCTATAGACAAAGGTCAGCTGGTTTGTTTTTCCTGTACCAGAGGCAATAGTTAACATCAATGACAACAGCTAATTATATATTGAGATTTTCTCTAACTGTTGCATCAAGTTTTAACAATTTTTCACCTCTTAGCTTTTTTACTCCAATTCTGCTGCTTTAATCTTATTTCCTAAGACACTAATCTCCTTTACTCTCATTGCTTCCTCATCTCAGAGCAAATGCTGTCTGTACAGTAACTTGCTAGAGACACTGGCTACAGCCCACACTTGCCTATCTAGGAACAGGAAAGCTGCTCAGCACTTAGTCAAGTATTCCTCTGTTCTCTGCTTACATACACATTAAAAAAAATTCTGAGCTGTGGTCAAATTCACATTCTAATTCTGGAACACCAGAACCTATTTCAGCAAAGCCACAGAAGTAACACTGTGACTCGGTGAGACACTGTCAGGGGACGCTCTGGAAGAGCGGCAGCCGCTGGCTCGGCATCACAAACCCCGCTGCCTGCAGAGAGCAGTCGGGCCTTGTTCGAGTGTAAAATACTGCTGACAGCTCCTGGTACAAGCAGAACTTCTTCCACATTTTTACCATCTCTTTCAAATCAGTACATTGCTCAATATACATTACTCATGGAGAGAGCAGCAGGCTGCCAACTTGCACACAAATAAGCCATGAACACCTTTCCTGCTTTAGCTTGCTAAAATGCAATGCAATCTCCACAAACTCCTCTTTTTGAACAGCTTCCTCCTAACCTTTACTCTTCTCTGCAGCCTTGTCCGTCAAAATGCTGTTTTACCTCCCTCAAGAAATATACATATTATAGCATTTTACTGAGTATTGAACTTACATTGCCATTATCTAAAAGCGTAATTAGGTGTCATTTCTCCAATTTTAAATCTCAAGGTTCGTGAAACTGCTAGTCACAGCTCTTCAGAATGACAAAATAAGCAGATAAAATACAGGAAATGAGGAAAGTTGCATTATCAAAGTTACTTCCTCCCACCTATCAAAGCCACTCTCGGGAAAAGTTAGATAAGGAAGAATGGAATTTAAAATTTCACAAAGATAGCAAAGACTAAACCAAATTGGGAGTTTTTCTAATACAAAAGAAAAAAAAAAAAGAGCAACTGGGAAAAATGAGGCTACATAGCACTACACAGCTTAAAAGAAACAAGTTGCATTGCTGCTAACAGCCATGAAAACTATGGGACTTGCTTTTCAGTGTGGAAACATATGTGCCTTTAGTCAGAAAAATACCAAACTTCGAATTCCTACAGATGCTGAGGACTGCCTATTGCAGTGTTTCTAGCTAGAAAATAGGCTATAGATACTGCATGAAATTTGGACTGGGGAGAAACAACGACCCTTTCCAAATATCAGAACTCCCTACACTTAGTACTAGGAGAACAATTTAAGCACAGTTAGGTGGGACTCAAAGTTTCCCTATCTTATTTTCCCTTAATGGAAGTGGCAGCATTCCAAACAAAAGCCATACCTTTAAAAGACCTCAATTAATTTGCAACATGTCAGTTAAGTTCAGTCTCAACTCCTGTATCTGCTGCTGCAGTTTGACTTTAAGGAACAGTAGCACTTTTCTAAAGCAATGCCCTCTTTAATCCTTGCATTGTGACTTCCCTTAAAGGCTACCTTCTTCTCATTCCCAGTTTCTAGCATTGTGCATCAGTATTCCACCAGGCAACCAGGACAGCTATTAATGCTAATAAGCCCAGACAGGAATACACGTTTGTTCTAAAGAGACAGTAACTGCATGACAAGTAATAGGATGAGACATACAGGATTGCTAAGTCCTGGCTTTAAAATGCAAAACACAGAAACACATACTCTACAGCCAAAGCAAATTAATTCACAGGAGCAGTGAAGTATCACAATGTCTTATCAGGATGCAAGTGCTTCTTATAGATGCATTATGGTGAATAGCACAGGATGTGAGCACGCTCAAGTACACCACTTACTAGAAGATTGCATCCTGGCCCCAGTGCAAGCTGCACTGCCATTCCCCCTGAATACTGACTGCATTCCTTGTAGCTGTCAGGACTCAATATTTATGTCTAAATACTCAAATTATGCTTCTGTCTCCATGAATCTCTGTAATAACCAAGCTTACACAACAGCTCACCACTACAGTGGCTCTTTTGAGGAAAGGGATCCATAAGCAATATTATCTGGTCCAATACAAACCCTGAAATATTATTCCTGCTGAAATGAACAAATCATAACAGGAAAATTCATAAGGGGCACTGCATGAAGATTCTTATAAAGACTGTCTAAACCAGTCTGGTTAAATCTTATTGTCCATAGTCATTAAAAAAAACAGTGACTATCAAAGCCAGGTAACATTTACAAATTTAACTTTCTCTTTAAGAGGATAACAAGGTCAATAAAATGTGTGGCTAAGCTACTCTGTTCTGAATTTAAAACTAAGACCCAAATAGACCAGCCAGTTCTACTTTGACCATTGAATTAAAAAAAAGACAAAACCCCCACACATACACCTTCTTATAATCCAACAATTGATCATGCAATACTCACACAGCCTAAAAGGATACCAAACTATACTATAGACAATCATTTACCTTCAGTTCCTTAAATCCATGACAACCTGTATAAAGCTAATTCTTCTTCTGTAGAGCTTCTAGTCTAGAAGCGAGATGAACTTGAAGAAGTAAATGAAACTTACTCAGATGGTTTTCCACTCATCATGCAATGGCTTCTGTCATCCAAAACCAGTAAAAACCAAAGGTTTAAAAAAATAAGGCAATCATTTTAGCAGCCCAGGGATAAGGTAGCACAAACAGAGGAGTAAAGGTGAGGGCAGAAATTAAAAAAAAAAATTAGTGAAATCCAACCACAACATAAAGAGAGGAGCAAAATTAAAACATTCAAGGCAGATCAGAGTTGATACGGATCAAAAATACATGTTGCAATTTGCATAAGATCTGACAGAAGTACTATGCCCAGTGGAAAACTACACACTTCGTAGGATGATTCAACAACTAGCTGACATAAATACAGGATTCCTGAAGGATATCTTGTTTATATAATGTCCAGAAGCTAGATCCAATAAGCTAAAGACAAATCAAAGACAGGAGTATGAATACAAGAGGAAGCTCACATGAGCAAGTATTTCTGTCTTTTCTTCCACAAAAATCCTTCCTCCTTGGCCTTTGCGATAACCTCCAGAAGCAAGTCAGGTAACTTTGGTTATGCAAGGTGTGTTGTGAATTTTAAGGGTTTCTCAAGCTCAGCTTGCAAATTAAAGGATTTTATGTACTTAACTTTGCACACTGTATGACAATCATATACCCACTAACCTACCAACCACAGGAAGGAGAGCAGGTGGGGATCTCCATCCAAACAGATCTGCAGCTCAGGAATATGAAGTTGGTAAGCTGCTGTGGTGGGTTGACCCTGGCTGGTGCCAGGTGCCCACCACAGCCCCCCTCCCCCTCCCCTCCCCAACTGGACAGGGGAGAGAAAAATACAACAAAAGGCTCATGAGTTGAGATAAGGACAGAGAGAGATCACTCACTGATGGCCAACACGGGCAAAACAGATTCAGCTTTGGGATATCAACTGAATTTATTATCAACAAATAATGAGAAGTAAAACAAATATTAAAACCAAACGAAACAAACCAAAATACCTTTCCTCCACCCCTCCCTCCTTCCCAGGCTCTACATTCACCTCCCAAGCAGTGCAGGGAGATAGGGAATGGGTGTGACAGTCAGTTCATCACATGTTTTTCTTCTTCCACTGCTCAGGGAGAGGAGTCCTTCCCCTGCTCCAGCATGGGATCCCTCTCACAGGAGACAGTTATCCACAAACTTCTCCAGCGTGAGCCCTTCCCACAAGCTACAGTCATGAACTGTTCCAATGTGGGTCACTTTTCCATGCGGTGCAGTCCTTCAGGAACAGAATGCTCTAATGTGACCCCCACAGGGTCGCAAGTCCTACTAGGAAACCTGGTCCAGCATGGGTTTCTCCCTGTCAGGAGTCTGTTCCAGGCTGGGCTTTCCCCAGGGTCATAGCCCTCTTTCAAGCATCCACCTGTTCCAGCATGGGGTCCTCCAGGGGTGGCAGGTGGATCTCTGCTCCCCCATGGACCTCCCTGGGCTGCAGGGGCACAGCTGCCTCACCATGGGCTGCACCAGGGGCTGCAGGGGAATCTGCCCCGGCACCTGGAGCACCTCCTGCCCCTCCTTCTGCACCGACCTGGGTGTCTGCAGGGCTATTTCTCTTAGGTATTCTCACTCTGCTCTTCTCTGGCCGCAATTACTTCTGTGCAATAACTTCTTTGGGTTTTCTTCTTAAATATGTCGTCCCAGAGGTGCTGCCACCATCACTGATGGGCTCAGCCTTGGCCAGCAGTGGGTCCACCTTGGAGCCACTGGCCTTGGCTCTGTTGGACATGGGGGAAGTTTCAGGTGGCTTCTGAGAGAAACCACTCCTGTAGCCCCCCACCCTCTACCAAAATCTGGCCAAGCAAAACCAATACAGCTACATTCCCCTAAGAAGAACATTCCACCTTTTCAGATGTCACCAATAAACATCAGATTCCAGTACCACACTAACAAGAATCTGTTAGCAGGGAAAGGAGGGAAAAAACCA
The DNA here is from genome assembly GCA_013397115.1 of Edolisoma coerulescens. Taxonomy (NCBI): domain Eukaryota; kingdom Metazoa; phylum Chordata; class Aves; order Passeriformes; family Campephagidae; genus Edolisoma; species Edolisoma coerulescens. The sequence continues at coordinate 2,432,841 of VWZW01005256.1, read as the reverse complement.
AAGATAAAAAGCAAATATTGTCGGCTTTGTTATCACGTCTCTTATTCAGGTGTTCCATGCAAACTATTCCATCTACACCACCAGTACGTAATTTGGGAAACTCCTGACTTCAGCATCAAGTTCTGGAGGCATTAAAGTGGTAAGGAATACAACAGCCCAATAAAACATAAACCACATGGAACCCAAAGAATAGAAAAAGCTAATTTTTGCATTTATTTACAAAAGCCAATTCCAGCGCCTCCCTGACGCACCCTACAAGATCCTTTACCTGGATCATCATTACCTGACCAAATCATGGTCATTTTTACTTCAAAAGGTACTGTCTCTAGAAATAAATCAGTTCTTTACCTACTTATATTCCTTCACTGAATTCCCTTGTTACTTCAGTGCTGCTTTTCTCACTTCTAAACATATCCTGACTTCATATACACTTAATATATCTGGAAGTTACCTTTCTCCATAAGAGCTAAAAACATCATCATTGAGGTTTTTATATCCACATACTTTCTTTGGATGACCATATCATCTTACTGTACCAGACAGGGAATATTTTTTCTACGAATACAGGAAGGGAAGCCCATTATGTATGCTGTAAGGTTGGAGAAACAGGATGCTGGCTTCATTTTCACATGATCACCAATTTAAACAGTGATAATGCTTTTTAAATTGCTGTGCCAGAAAGACATGTTGCCATAGCCTTGCACCAAAAATACTACAGTGTTTAATCGTGTATAAGGTACCAAATGCAAGCTTGCATTCAGCCTATTCCATATTAGAATTAGTTATGGAATTAGCTAGCATTTTAGAAGGAAATATTCTTTCCCTTTAGGAAATCACATTGATTTATGGCAACAGCTTGCTGACTTTGGGATACACACATTTTTTCAGTGTTATTGGTCTCCCATGTTAAACAGTTTATCAACAGGCTATAGATTTCTGTAATTTGTACAAAATACAGCTGGGCTTCTCTGCCACAGTTTCACCTGCTCTTTTCAGAACAACAAAAATAGGAAGTTGACATCTCAGATAATTTGCAAGCTGCATTTTCACCACAAAAGGGAAAAGAAATGAAAGCTCACATTTCATCATCTTAATCAAAATATTAAGAAAATGCATGGCACCAGTTGAAGAAGCAACTGTAGCAGTGTTACTACAGAAGGCCAAGGCAATTCCCACAGCAGTTCTGTGGAATAGCCTCTGGAAAAGTTCTTCTGTTTATAAGGAAAATATAAAAGGTTGTGATAGAGCTTGACCTGCAGCTTAATAACAACTTATTTCAGAGCATTCAGTTTGAAAAGCAGACTCACATCCAAAGCTTTAAGTGCCTGTGTAGCACTTAAAGCACTTCTGTAGCAAAGGGCTGTTAAAGGAAACAACATACATTTCTCCTTTCTGGGTACGGTCTTCATGAAGCAGGAATAACAGAAAAATAAAGTATCTATAAAACATCACATTTCTTTACTAAAGTAAATTCCAGTGAGTGCCTGTAGTACTTTCCAAGTCCCTTCTACCTGCCTAAAATCAGTCATTGTCTCCATTAATATTTACATATGGTTCCCTATATGTCCATTAACATCACAGTTCTGTTTATGAAACCTCAAAGAAAATGAGTTAAAATTAATTTTACAGTATAATTTGGTCACAATAAAAATCCACACAGTTTTGTGTAACCACCTAAACTACTAAAATCGAAATCTTACAAGGAACTGTTGAAAACTTAGAGCTATCTGGGGACATTAACAGTATCTAAGAGATTATTTCCTTCCCTTAGCAGTTTGTGCAATAGGGGCGCTGCCCTATAGGCAATTTATAATTAATTCAACTCTGCAGGAATTCTCACTTTCTTGAAGCAGTTCAACTAACCTACATATGCCCTTCCCTCAAGAACAGTGTTTCATTTCCCAGCATTATTTTGAGATAAATGTTTCCCTTGAGTACTCCTACTGGACAACTGCATTCATTTCAATTAACAATTACCTATTTGCTAAAATTATCAGAATATACATGAGGGAGTAAGTAATAACAAAAGCATAGCTTCCAATTGTAATCCTGCTTCCCATGCATGAAGGTAAAGATTCAAGTAGAAAATAAAGGAGGAATTAAGACTTATTTTCTACATGTGTAAAAACAGTAAAAAAGAGCCATGCACTGCAAATATGCAGGACATGATATGTTTACCACTGAGACATCTCCATGATTAATTTTACTCACTCACAGAGCAGCCAGTCATCAACTTCCAACCCAGTCTATCCCCAGTCTAAGTGCAGTGCACTGTTCCTGTCACTTGTTCTTTTCTGTCTGTTCTGCTTTTTATATTAATTGATCTCTCAGTTTTGTGCAGTGAGACAACTGGACAGCCAAGCCAATAAGAACATTTGTCGAAGCAGGAAGCTATACCCAAGTACCACATTTGGTACCTGCACACTTGAGGAAAGACAGACACTGTTCCATCACAGGGTCATGCATTACAGAGCTAAACACAGTCAAATAAGAAGTGAGACATTTAGGACAGAGTAGAACACTATTCAGTCTTCTCAAGAGCAGTGCAGTTCCCACAGCAATCAGTCATTTAAACGTGATGCATAATCTACACTGACAAGTCCTCTGAACACTTGGACAGGAAACCCATGAAACATCCTTTCAGTCTGGAACCCTGCTGTTCAAAGATAGCTGTATCCTCCAAGAACTATCAGGTTAACGCCATACTATCATAATGAAAGACAAAATGCATTTAAAAATATAATCGACAATAGAAAACTATATGAAAATTCTGGAACAGGCCCCTGAGACTCTCAAATGTGACAAGTAGCTGGAAATCATGTCAGTAAGTCCAGGAAAAACATGCATGAACCAGAACCTAGAACTAGTTTAGCTCAGCACAAGAAATGAATGTCTCATCCATGATATTGACCCTAAAGCAAATATGAAAGATAGCAAGGATAGCAACAATAGCAGAGGTGCTGACTGCCCAACCTCAATAAAAGCAGGAACATAAGACATCACTCATGTACCACATTCCTTTCAGCCTCCCTTCGATTGTTTCTATTAGCTGCTCAGAGGAACAAGCCTTGGCCCCTTGTTCCCACTGCAGCCCGGCTGCACAGCTGAAAGATGGTCATTTACCTCTCTGGACCCCCAAAACCCCCACTCTCTCACTGGTCCACGTAGAAGTTGTTCTTCCCATGATCACAAAGAGAACAAAACATCTGTGTATTTTCAGAAGAAAAACAAAAAGCAGATGCCATCCACATGAGGCAGCAAGAATGACAAGACAGCAGGACAAATACAGCAAGATGTAAAATTGTTCAACAGGACACCACTGTACTCTGACCTTAGAAAAATAAACCCAGCTACGCCTTACAAGACTACATAAAAAGGAAGTTAATGTAAAAAAGTTTGTTTAAAAATGACAGGTTCAGTGTCATAACTAAATGAAAGAGATTAAAGTAGTACACACATTCTTTAAAGCAATACGGCTTCAACTAAGTTAACTTCCTCTTAGAGACTGATGCTTTCTAACCCATGACTTTAGACACCAAAAATCATAGCGAAGATCAGGCAATTAAAACTAATAAATTTCAATAATGTTTAGGAATCAAGACCTGCTCTCCAACGTGTAAAAATGAAGTGTATAGCCCTTCTGCCAAAAAGGAAGGAACACAAGTTATATGGATACCCTTAACAACAGTGTTAAGATTTCTCCAAATCATAGCAAATTAAAAATTGAACAATGCAACCGATCCATACAGCACTTAATACTTTCAGTCTACTCATGTAGTTGCCCTTGGCACATTCCTAACACTAGGCAATTCTTTCTGCAGAGCTAAGGGAACTCAGAAGTAAAACTAATATAGAAAATTAACTGTCAGAAGCATTATGGTAGGATTTCCTTCAAAATTATTGATGCTTCCTTCCAGAAATATGAATGGATGAATGAAACATGTTTCTTTATTTGCTTTTGTTCCTAATGACATGTGTAGCCCATGAGGCAATATCATTCATAGCTTCAGTCCTCCCGTAATAGCCAGATATTTTTCTCCATTGAAGTAACTGCCTTGCTACTTTTTGGAGCTGATAATTCAATTCTTCTCGGTTTTACTTTCACAAGACACTTCCACTAAGACAATATTGCCTTTAAGTCTTCCCATAAACTAACACCAAAAAAATTACCTTTTAAAGAAATTAAAAGTATTGGCTTGTAGGAAGACAGGAGCAAAAATTAGGTCAACTAAACTAGGTCATCCATTTATACCTCTATTTATCTGGTACCTTTTGGGAAACATTTTCCTCTACTTGATCTTTTTAGCTGTGTAAGAATTTTTTCATTCTAAAGCTGATGACAAAAGGGTAGCTAGAACAAGGCCCTCAGGGACACAAGCAGTAACTTTCCTATGCAAACCTCAGGGACTGAAACATCCTGACACCAGTATTCAGAGATACTTTAAAACAACAGTTTCCAACCCAGAATGATGGTCCTAAAGCCTGACAGACTTCACTGGGCTCTTCTGCTCTTACAACTCTTTCCTCACCTTGCTGCACTCTCAGCTTCCCTAGTAAAGCTACTGGCTTTGCGCTCGTATTGTCTCATCAGTGCTGGGTCCGAACACAATTTGGTTTCTTGAAGATGCAAAGGGACTCCAGACAGAACTCCAACAATACTGCCACTCTCTGGGGCTCCAGGTTCTGGATCCAAAACTCCACAGCCATACCAGAGTGCTCTCCTTTCATAGAAACATTCTTATTGTCAAATTTGAACAAATAATTCACGAGTTAAGTTTATATTAGCAAGTTTTTTTGTCAGATGAAGCAGGAAAACAAAGAGCTTAATCTTTCTGCAACATTCACATGCTAGTTAATAGAAACAGAAATGCATGTCCATGCTTCATTTAGGGCAAACACACACAGCTGAGTTATCCAAGCCTGTGCTAGCATAATCCTAGCAAGTGGGGAGTACAACAGCTTGAGGAAAAACACCAGGATGCAAACACTGCACTTCCTAATGGCACAAAGAGCTCCTGCTCTACCTAATTAACTTGTGCTTTACTCAGTTCCTCATCTGACCTTTAACAATGATGCCCCTCCCTAAATGAAGGCTGTTTTATAAGACCAAGAAAAAACCATCATCTACCTTCTGATTTCATTTCTAGAAATGGATATCCAAGGTATTCCTATAGTTTCATCTTTTCCCAACAGTAAGAAATGCATTACTATTTTCCCTATGCCAAAATGTCCTTTGTAGTAAGCATACTGCAGTAAAAACGTAGCAGTACACAATGCAAAATCCACAAATCTTAAATATTAACAGTGAAGAAGATAAAACATAATTTCTGTTTATTACAAACCAATGGCTTTACGAGATTAATACAGAAGCCTCAGACTTCCGTTGCACTTATGATCAACAAATGTACACACATTAGATAATCTGAATATCTGCTTAACCTTCCCCTGCTTGCAGAGCTGATAACTTGTATTTAGCTATAATAGCATCAAGGAAAAACAACCTGAACCTATTGCAATTTTAAAGTAAATTACATGCAATCCAAATCAAGAAATTCGTACTATAGATCAGTGATGTGCAGAGTAGTACACAGACATACAGCCATACATATATAAATATAGAAGCATGTACATGGAGCTACAGAACTATAGGTTAGGGTCTACAGCTCATGAACTACAGTCACATGAGACATATCCATATAGAGGTATCTACTGATACGTATCTATCTATACACATATATAACTAAATACAGCAAAAGGTGCTGTAGAATTGAGGTAAGAATAAAACCAAAGTATGTATTCGACAGGCTATTTAAATTATTTGGAGTGCATGTAGTATGCCATGAGGTGCAAGGTCAACATCACCATTTGCTTCTCCTGAGCGATTCTTTAATGCTCCGCAAAATCCGTAAACAACCCTTTATTCCATGAGAACAGTAGACTTACACACTGCTGTCTTTGGAAAATGAGCAAACAGAACTTATTACCACACAAGCTATTTGACACAACCCAGAGCATTGCCTAACTGACTTGGTTTAGTTTCATGTGCCCAAAAGAACTGCAATTTTAGGCAGTTTGCAAGTTCTTATACCCCAGGGTCACTACAGCAGCTTTGTGGCTGTATTCAACGGCCCCTATGAAAATTCAGAACGGCATCTTTGAAGCAACAGAAACAGCACTCATTTCTTCAGAAGGGGACAAAAAAGGTGAATATTTAAACCGAATGATTTTTCATGTAAAATTGTATTTTCATATAACATTTAATGAACAGTATTCCACAAAATTTCAGGAACCACTGAAGTTTGGGTTTACTGAAATGACTGTTCAGTCACATTGCTCCAGCTGGATTTGGTCCATGCAGAAGAAGCTTTATGAATAGCCCCGATGACTATAACCACACACAAGGAAGTAATGTGTTGGGGTGTGCCCCCCACAAATTAACAGCATGCAGCTGAAATACAGTTAATGGAAACAAAACTTTAAAAATACATTTACACACAAATTTAAGCATAATATGAAAGGTGACTACTAACAGATCCATTATTTAACCCTGAAATTATAAAAATCCACAAGGCATATCTAAAGTGACAGTTGTCTATGACCTACTAACACATTGCTAAGAGCCAAGTTTCTTCTAACTGGTCAGCTGTACAACACACTCAGGGGTCATTTTCTCCAAGGCAATTACTCTTTCTATCACACTTTAGGGAAAATAAGTGCTCCAAACAGTTGTTTTTTCAAAAGAACCCAATTTACAAGAATTCCATGCAAACCTGTGCTTACACCAACTAAATCTTGGTTTTGAAGTTTCAAGAAAAAGCTTACCATCTAGTTGATTTTACCAAAGCGTTTTTTCCCAGTTTAACCTTTACAGACACAAATAATTTCTCTTGAAAAGACAGCATGCATTTTTATAACATATATGACAAAGCATTAGTGTTTCTAACTATGTATTACAAGCGTGAAACTCATTAAATAGATACTAGAAAACACCACTTCAAAAAGTGTCTATATAGTGGGATCTTAAAAAAAATAATGCAGAGATAGTAAAAAAAGATAAAAGTTTTATAAGTTTCCAGATTATATGCCTGCCTTATAAATTTGAAAGATATCTTCACAGATACTCAAGATGTGCCCTAATAGTATTTGAATCAGAAAGGCTTATGCAAATGCACATTAATACACAGACAAGCTTTTAAGAGGGGCATTTCTGAAGTGCTACAGTTGAACAGATATTTCTGGTATCCCTAATGCTGTTCCAGAACCAGAACAAAATCTATGTCATGACTGGCATCAGTATGTGGGCTTTCACTATGTATCTTAGCAGTTTCAACCAGTGATTTAGTATAGTGTAGATTGTTAATTCATTTTAAGCAGACTTTAGGCATTTTAGAAATTGTGCCTTTTCCTGAAAAAAAACACCAAAAAACAAAACAAAGACAAAACCCGCAAAAAAATGCAGAAAGCAAGTTTATAACATCTGGTGTAGCACTTCCTATAATCAGCTACATTTTATCCTTGCAAGTCAAGCACATTCCATCTCCCATTTTTTTAAATAGCATTTTCACAAAAAAATCAGTTAGAAGTACTTAAATATAAAAATTTCAAAAATAAAACCAACTAGAGGTAAAAAGCATAGAAACTACTTTTTTACCTGTTTCAAATCAGACCTATTCAAATTCCCTTTCATACTTCAGAAACAAGCACCTTGAGTACTTTACTGTCTCCAAACTTAAAAGTTTCAGCTTAGACTGAACAGAACACAGACACACAATATTCAGTTGAGTTAGTTACCTGTGCCCTCTTGAATGAAAGGCATAAAGAGATCTATGACTAGGTGTAACAAAGGTGTTTAAAAAATCATTATTATTTAGACTGATGATCTAAGACAGGATCGTTTTGACACCACTACCTCCGAAGAGCAGCTGAGGATTCCCTGTGCAGCATCCATCACAAAAAAACCCTATTCTCAGCCATCCACTGTGTTCCATGACAACAGACTAGCCAGATATAGAACTCAAAAGATGAAGCAAGATTGTCATATACCACAAAACAACTGAAACATAACATCTGATTTTTGAAGGTAAAGCTTCACATTATTCATATTTCAGTTCTCCTATAACAATGGCAACCTACATCAAACAGGAGAAATGAGAGTGTCAGAATGCTTTTGTCATGACTATCACATAAGAAAACAAAAATTAATTGTTAATTGTGGGTAAACTTAAATAAAAAAAAAAACCAGCAAATAATATTTATCAAGGTCTTTCTAAATTCTAGAATCTAAAAAACCTGTTTTCTTTACCTCCATGTGGAACTTTGACTTCCAACCCTTGTTTGATGTAAGACACATGTTCATTACAAAAAAAATCAGAACCTAGACCATGCTGGTTGTATCCATGCAGCATGAAACACCAAGAGGAAGCAACCTATACTTATTTCCTTCTGCCCAAATAGCAATGTCAGCAAAAACCCAGGAAAAAGTATACTCCTGGATGTACTGCAAACACAGAACAAGACCCTCACGTACATTATTTTAGGAAAAAGCCCACTTGCCCCCATATCCATATATACATGATTACTGGCAAGGCATCCAGACATGTCTACCCTGTTTTCAAACTATCCACTTCATTTCATCCTAACTGTGCACACCCTGAGTACTGAAGTGATCTAGTAATACGTCCTGCTTACTTCCTAGTGCAAACTAATTAAATGTATTTGATTTCCAGTAACAAACTTGCTACTAGTGCCCCAATTATAGAATTTATCTTGCTATGGGGGGGAGGGGAGGTGGGAAGGCAGTGGTGGAGTGGGTAATAATCAACTTTCCACCTTCCAAGCGGAAGTTGTTTCCAGGTATGTCAATGGCATTATTAAATTGCAGTCTTAGTCATCTACACTCTGGACTTTCAGTAGCAATCAGCCAGGCTTATCAGCCTACCTGTGCACACCTCTAGCTTCTCTACCTCTCCTCCAGCACTCCCTGGCACCCATCACGTACTTTTAGTTCATTCACTCAGGCCTATATGCAACTCTCTAAGCCTATTACTCAATACATTCAAAGGCAATGAAGACCTAAAGGTAAAGAATCATTTTCATTTGCATTCACCCACTATTCCATTCCTATTTTAGATTCCATTTTGACTTGGAAATGAAGCAATGAGTAACAGCAATTCCTATTCCACAAACCTGCCACTGTCTAACAGCCACAGAACATCCTGCATTTAAATGAGAAAACACAACTTCCTCCCTTCTCACCCCTCAAAAAATATCTACTAATTCTTTAAGTAAACAGAATACTGAAACTTATCCCCTTTACCTCTTTTTTCTTCTCCCTTTTCAATCATTTCAAAGAGGACCTAAGCATGGCTCTGTTAAGACAGCCAAATACACCCCAAAACACATACCCCCAAAAAACCCAAAATACCCCAATACATTCATAGAGGGAAAAAAAAAAAAATCAGCAACTACGATTCTTGTCACCACAGTAATCTATGTCTGCTTTACTATATAAAGGTGAATATTAGAGCTGAAGATCAGCATCCTAATTTCCTGGTTTTCCTTTAATTTCTGATACAAAAATCAAATAGGAAAGTTTGAAATACAAAGTGTTAAGAGGACAAAAGAAATTTTCAACACAATTCTCCCCAAAACACTTAACACTCTTCCAAGTAATACACCTTTTTCCTGAAATGTCTTGCCCATTAGTTCCTATAATCCTATTTTGCCATTTTTATGAGTATTCTCTTTTCTTGCTACTACAGGAAAGCAATGGGAAAACTCACTGCTTATACAGCTGAAAGCTACAGAAACAACATGCTGTCAAACACAGAAATTGAAACAAAAGCTATTTTTCCATACAGAGGTGCCACTGCTTCAAAGAAAGGATGATAAAAATATGTATTGTATATCATTTGATTACAACAAAGTTAAACATCAGGATGGTTATCAGATATGACATGGTAGAAGCGGGTTAGGAGATCTAGAACAAAGTACTTAACATAAGGATTATTAAAAATGTTCTGCATTTTGCACTAGTCTAGGCCAGCCTTTCTGTAAAGTACATATAATTTACACGAACAAGACGGACTCATCAGTACAAGGCAAGATGTCCATTCGTGTTAAATATCAATTATATTACTAAAACTATGACTAAATGAAAAGCTTCTGTCAAATTCTGTAACCTTCAAGCTCTCATGTGAAGATTCAGAAGGGTCCTATTGCTCCAATGCCGTTCTTCATTTCACACGTTTCTCTCTTCCTTTCCCACACGCTCAGATGTTTCAGCAGCACACTTTTAGTATTTGCAAAATCCTGCCCAAAGAGCGTGGCCGATTTCCCACGGGCTCCCTCCCCACCCTGGATGAACTCGTTACTTCCCAAAGTCCACTTCCTCTTCCACCCCTGGACCTGCCAGCGCTCCCAACGCCCCTCCGCCTTGCGCAACATCCGCGGCCTCCTCCCCACATTTCGGACCATCTCCCATGCGACACTTACATTGAGATTTTTTTTTTTTTTGTTCCCAGACCGCTAGCACAGACTGACAGCTTGATGGGCTAACGATGTGCTTTTAATCCCAAAGAGCGGCACATAATAAAGCGAGCTACGAAGAAAGATACGGAGGGCACTAACCCGCTCTCCTTCAGCTCTTCTATGGGTCAAACTGCATTTTGATATTAAGTATTTAAATTATATTGAAAAGTGCCAGCAACATCTACCCAATCAAAATTATTGTTCACAGCTCAGACCACCAGTTCAAAAGATAAAACTCCCGAGATACCGTAACAGCTCAATTAAACAGCTAAAATAAGCCAGGAAAAGCATTAATTCTCCAACACAATTTTTCCCCGAGCGCACACGTTAACCAAAGGCTGACGGTGAACTGATCTGGAAGGAAGAAAGGACGAGGGATACAGGCAGGGCTGCGATGGGGGATGGGAGATGTTAGAGAAGGGAAGATGAATATTCCTCCAAGGACTATCAATACATTTAACACATCTCCTCGGAAAGAAATCTCAAGCAGGCAGCTACAGGGGCAGATAAAAGGAGAAGGAGGGAAGGAGCGCCCGATTATCCCCAGCTGACATCATAGACGGCAACCCTGCAGAAAAGGGGCTGCAAGGGCGAGGAAGCGCTCGCAGCCC